>JAXGGA010001150.1:0-167195 GCA_038373865.1 Uloborus plumipes
AAGATAGGGCTAAGAAAGTTTTTATATATGTTTAAATGACATGTTTTACATACTTCAACACGTCCTTTGCTATCTAAGTAGAAATTAAAATATATATTTTATATTTCACTCAAAAATACTTTTAAATTATTATTTTTGATGATTTTTGACTTCATAAAAAAACTATTTATCAATATATCGTCAAATCCTCAAATTAAAATGTAAAAAACTGCACAAAAAGCGTTATTAAAAAATTTGCCCCCAAGTTTGATAGATATTGAGAAAAAGGAACATGAACACGAAAAACTCATGTTTCGAGAAAAACGCATTTAAAGATTTCATTCACGTGATGTGCAAGGTGAATGCTTTTGGACGAACAAAAAATTCTGATTTTTTGTTTTTAATTTTTTTTTATGTATAAGCAAGTGCAATATAAGGTTGGAAAGACAAAAAAGTCTAAGAATTCTGTTTTTTTTTTTTTTTTATATATATATGGTTGGAAAGATAAATGTTTAAACTTTTTGATGTTATAAAAAAGTAAAAATTGAAGTCAAAATTGCTTTACCTGGTTCCCTTAAAACATTTTCTAAATGTCAATGACATGTGTATTTTATGTTTTAAATTTTAAAGTAAGTTTAAAGTTTAATGTTTCCGAAACACGTTAGAGATTTTTTTTTCTTATTTGTAGGAAAGAAGTTCTTTAAACAAGAAAGAAAGCATAATGGATTTGCTAAAATATCCAAATTTAAGAAGATCTACCTTTCATCAGTTCTTCATCTGGTAAAAAAAATAATTCGTTTGTTCATATCACTGTGTGTGGAAGCTTCTTAAAAATATTATTACATATTTTATTGTAAATGTAATCTAAATATGTATCTGGGCGATTCTCTGTAAACTGGTAATTGGCTGTCCGGACCGGTTATTTTAAAATAATAAAGTGTAATAAAGTAATTATCGCTCTTGTGGCCTAATTGTATTTGGAGTGATAACAATTTAATTTTTTTTTTCTAGAAATTATCTAAACACCAAAAACACAGTCCCCTGGCTGTCCCAATCCCATAGTCTAACTGTTAATGATAGTATTCCAAAAAACCTATTAACACTACATAAATTTGGTAATTAGTATCTAAAAATAGAATAATGAAGCTATATTTTTCTTATGTAATAAGGTATAATTACGTATTTCTAACACTTAAAATTGTCATGTAAATTCTGTTCGGAGTTTTTTCAAACAGTACCCTGCAACAAATTCAAAGCTGTAATACGAAAAATCTATAACTTTTGCAAATTCTTTTTGGCATGAAGTTTAAAGTAATCAGTGTGAATTTACCGAAATCGCCGAGAACGGTGTTGAAAGGCTACTTTGCTTAGTTTGAGAGCCACATTTGTGATGAAAGTATGCATCAGGGTCGTTGCAAAAACATTCCTCTGGGAAGTGATTTTATTAATGTCAATTAATTTAATTATAAAACATATTAGTTGTTATGTCCACGATTTGTGCCTAAATTTATAGGTAGTCTCGTAACTAATTATGGTCCAATAGTTTTGCAGATATTACGCAACAAAGAGCAAAAGCACAGTCACCTGGCACAGTCCCCTGCCTAGTTATACTAGGCGGGGGACTTACCCCCTATCATGATTTATCAGAAAAACACAAACTTTAATTGGCCCTCTTTCAAACCAAAGTAATAGATTTATTTTCTGAGCAATAGTATTATAATTATACAAACATTTCAAAAAACCGTGCCCGGACAGATTTCGTGTGAAAAATGACGAGTTTACAGAGAATCGCCCATCTATTAGTTAAGTCTTTTCCACACATCAGTATATCCATATGTTTTATTTATTTATTTTTATGTTTCTACACTGATATTTATCAGAAAAAATGAGAATATAGATATGTCTTCTTTGAAAATACTTTAAAAGTAGTAGTTAGTATTAGTAGTTCGAAATAGCTTCGAGATTTTGTTTTATTTATCGAAAAAACTTAGCTTTGTATTTCGGTAGAGTAACATAGAAATCTCATTTGATATGGATAAAGGATAAAATATAAAAAGAAGATGTACTTAAAATTCCAAATACTTAAGAAAATTACACGGGTTCTTTAAATTTGTTTTCAGTTTTCTAAAAATGCAAAAAATTACCAAATTTGTACACAAGGTCCGTACAATCTTCTGACTTGCAAAATGTAACTGCTATTCTAATTTATGAATCAAAATGTCAATTTGTACCGTTTTAAATTAAATAAAAATTCCAATTTGTACTGTGGTGACATCAACCCTCACCCCTAAAAGAAACCTTTAAATGTTTTATATATTCATGAAGTTCATTCATCTTTTAGTTTTTTTTTTCCAACACTTATGTGTGTCACGAAATTTTACAATATATTTCATAGGTTCAGCACTTCGTTGGTGTACTACGCATTGACATGGAGTACAAATGAGCTGGAGGGAGATCCATACTGGAACTTTTTCCTAGCCGGTCTGGTGGAATTTCCGGCCACTCTGTCGTCCATGTACATCGCGAAATTCTATGGGAGACGGAAACCGCTGTCCAATGCCTCTTTCGTGGCTGGAGCCGTTTTGGCCTTTTATTCGGGAATGGTCGCTCGCCAAGGTAAGGATAATAACGGGAAAAAATATTAAAAATAAAACACTGAAAAAAAAAACTCTTTTTTTTTTTTTGCTGTGTAGTAGCATCAGTTGCACGGCATCACTGTTGGCTGGTTCTTGGTATGCATATAAATTAAACAGAATATATATGTGTGTGTGTATGAATGTTCCCTAAACAAATCCGGATTACGTCGGATCTCTACCAAATTTGGCAGGGAGGTACTTGGACACACGGGAAGGGTCGTAGGAAGGAGGGGGGGGGGTTAAACGCCAAAAAAAAAAAAAACTAACCGCTCGAATTTTTATCTGAAGACCCGAAAATAGATTAAAATGGCTCTTTCTTCTCGAAATAACTATCGGAGAACCTCGATTTTTGTCTCATTGGAAAGATCAGAAAAAAACCTTTTAAGACGATTTCCTTCCTGCGGTTTTGAAAAATTGATAATCGATAACTTCACCCAGAAAAAAGAAACAGGCTTTTTTAAGTTCGTAAAAATCAATTTTAAAATTGATAAATAAAAATCGTCTGCGGCGAGCGTGACAGAAATAATTACTGTGAAAGAAAGCGTTGACAGGAAAAAGGTATTGCCATTTTTTTCTTGTGTATGAACAAATAAAATTCTTGCTTTTCCTGTAGCGGGGGATTCAAAACTTTTTAGGCGGTTGATTATTTTTGTACTTCTTGCCGGCAAAATATCGGCTTTAACCTGACAGGACTTTTAGACATGCGTCACTTGACATAGTTCTCAAGGTGAGCCGTGCAACACCAATCGACGCAACTAGTTAGACATAAAAAAAATCACTTCATCAAAGTTTGAGGGTTAAAAAAACTATATGTCATTTCTTTCTTCTAGACAGCAAAGGGAAATTGGCGCTTTTCATGATGGCCAAATTCTGCACTGTCATCTCATTCACCCTCCTCTATGTCTACAGCTCCGAGCTTTTCCCAACCGCCGTCAGGGGCGTTGGTGTCGGATACTGCTCCACGGCAGCGAGAGTGGGCGCCATCTTGGCTCCTTTCGTTGCACACATGGTAAGAAACCGAGCGAGGTAGATGAGTAGAGTACAGTAATGGTAAATCTGACAAGGAAACAGCACAATTAGCGTAATAATAATTTTAAAAACCAGGCTTGGACCCCACACTACTTCCTTTTATATCTATTAAATAATCGATGGCTTTTAATAACTCAAGAGAATGGTTGTTTATACTCATTTACGAGCGTTAGAAGCAATAATTCTGAAATAAACAGCATTTTAGACATTACCCTCCACATATAAAATTATGGTAAAAGCGTAGAATTACAATTTGAAAAAGTAAAGAGAAAAGGGATTTTTTTAGCGTCTGTGATTTAAAATGGCATAAAACTTCATGGAACATGTATAAAGTACAAAAATACAAAAATTGTACGCAGAGTGCATCTCCGACATGTTTCGTCTGCCGCACCGAGTGCATATCTGCCAGTAAATCCTGCGAAGTCACCTTGTCGAATAACGACTGACTGTAGCTGTGTTTGTGTATGGAAGTTGTGTATACACAGCGCCCTCTACGCCACAATGTGCTCCTTTGGATCCATACTTCCCTGTGTGAAATATCCTTCTTTTTATATCCCTTACCTTCCCACCAAGTATTGATGATGAATTCTGAACCACCCCCTGAATATAGTTAATGGTACAGATTAATAAAAAGCAATGAAGTTTTTTCCGAAAACCAAACTAATTTAACTTTAGAATACATTATTTTCTCCACTTTTAAAAGAATGAAAATTGACATTCCCTCTATTAATTAGGGTGGACATTCTCAACCTCATCTCTGCTATTGGGCCTATGGACTGCTATGTGTGTCTTGTGGTTTGTGCATTCTGTTACTTCCAGAGACTAGTAACAGAAAGTTACCCGATACGCTATTGGACGGAGAGCAATTTCACAGGTAGGCAATTTTATTCCTTCTCGTAGAAATCCTCCATTTGTACGTAATTTGATGCAAAAATAATGGGAAACAGACAAGCACTTGGCTGAGAAGATTATGATTTAAAAAAAAAAGAAAAGAAAGATGCTCTGTTCTTCCTAGTTCAGGGGTGGCCAACCTTTTTGAGGAGAGTGCCACTATCTAGGTGAAAAAAGTTCGGCGTGCCACTTTCAATTTTTTCAACAAGCTGAAAATTTTTAAAAAGTTAAAAAAGATTATTTGCTGACTGACTCGGTGATTTTCTAGCACATTTTTAGCTAGTGCAATTAACTAGTAAATTTTTTCACGTCAGTCTGATAAAACAAATGAAAAAAATCCGAGTATAAGAGATAGCGTTAAAAAAACTTTTATACGTTCAGTCAATATAGGGTTGTGCTTAAAACATAAGCGAATAACAAAAAAAAATTAATTCTAAAAATCAAACGGTCAATACTTAATATGGCTTTTGGATGGGTCCCTCTCTTACCCCGTCGTTAATTTTAGAATTAGTTCTTGAGAAAGCTAACACATATCAGGGTTTTAAGTGTTACCAGTTAGCATTCAATAATATTATAATTCTTTTTATATTCATTAAAAAATATACTTGTTCACAAACATTTTTTGAACAAAATTTACGACAGCACCAGACAGCTAAAGCGTGTAAATAAAAAAAAAAGTTGTTGGTACAAATTTGCAAAATTCAATGTAATTTGGATGACTGGCAGTGGAAGTAGGCTTTTATACTTGATTTCCAATGCTATAAGACGCAACATGTCGGCAATTTTAGTTTGGATTTTAGGTAGACAACAAGTAATGTCTTGCAAAGAAATAGACGAAGAATTTGAAAACAGCAGTAATTTTTTGTCATCTTAAAACTTATAAAACCTATAAATTACTGAATGCATACTTCAAAACAGATGTAAATTTTTTACTATTAAACCTGAGGACATAATTAACTTTGGGTAGCTACTTCCAGTATTGATGTGAAATGTGTTAATCTTTTTTCTCCAAAGTCAAGAGAAAGAAATTGTTTGTAAGTTTTATTGTAAAGGAATGTGTATGATCTATATGGGTTTAGGAAACAATTTTTGTCCTAAAATCTTAAATTTGAATTATTTAGGCGCCAGACAATAAAGTATGAAATAGCTGAATTTAATTGATAATCTTCATTCGTAAATAACATTCCCTTATTCCTTCAAGATATTTTAAAACACATTCCCTCAAATTCTAAAACAGCATGAGTATTTTTCATTTATATAGCAATCGCACATTTCAATGAAGGAGTAACTTGTCAGCCTTTTCACCATTGTGATCGCGAAAAAAAAATCACTCAAATTTGAGTCTAAATTTTGATTTTGCTCACCCCCGAATGAATGTTCAGTAGTTTTTTCGACCTGTCAGCACTTGCATATGTACCTACCAACATATAAGTGATCTCACTACAACCAATTAGATTTCGCGCTTACGTGCACCACTGACGTCATGCGCAGATGTTTTTTTTTTTTTTTTTGGAATACCATTTGCGCACCGGTTAAAATAATTCATAAAAAATACATAACTGGGTCAAAAAATAAAAAAAAGGTCAATTCCTATGTTTTGAAGCATGTTCTTTCAGAAAAAAACACTTTTGAAATTTCGGAAACTCCCCCATTGTGTTGGCAATGGGTATGTCAGCCTCCTGAAACATGTCAGCTCATGATTCTATTTTTCTGGGTAAAGAGTCTTAGTTTTTGTGATTATGTTCTCAATTTTTAAAAATTTTCTACAAGTCTTCGCGTGCCATTTCAGCTGCTCTGCCGTGCCACACTGTGGCACGCGTGCCGCGGGTGGGCCACCACTGTCCTAGTTGAATAAAAAATGCAAACAACGATGATTTCTAGCGCTCTTTTCCTTGTCCCTCGAAATATTATACTCGTATTAAAAAGAAAATGCGTAACATTTGACAAGACAGAAATAAACCTATATTTCTCGAAAAGAAGTATATTCTCCCTTTTTTTTAAATCCAGAAACAAAACTGGTATAGTTTCCATGCACTTTATTCGCAGCAGTTTAATCTTTCTTTAGATTCGTATTCCACAATGAAACAACACAAATATTTTATTCTCTATTTTTTACTTTAAAAGATCAATTGGTAGACTAACTATCTTTTGTTTTTATTAGGAAAATCGCCTTAAATATGATAGTAAACTAATCTTTTTGCAGGTACATGTCATTAATTTGTTAACCGCTTCCCTGATTATCCCGAGTTATCTCGGGCTCGTAGGAGTTGCAGGTAATTTTTATCCCGAGAAACCTCGGGTGAAACTAAATGATTTTACACGTATAAAAAAATAAAAATTCAGCTTGAAACCTATATATTTTGTTTGTTTTATTTCCTTGTATTTGAGCATCAAATTTAAAAAAATGATTTTTTTTCCTGCAATTTTTTCCAAAAAAAAAAAAAAAAATGTAAGGGAAGCGGTTAATTGAATCGTCAATTTTTAGACCTCGGTTATATCGCTTTTTTGTTCGTCTCCCGACAAGAGCAATGTAACGAGGGGTTACTGTAGCATTATTTTTTAATAAAAAGCAGGATAAATAATTTCATGGAATTTGAATATCTCATCTATCTCAGCTTGCTTTTAATGCTTTAGTGTAGATCTATGTGGTGAAGATTTAAGAGCTGCTATGTTCCATTGCCACAAAGTTGATTTTCTCAGAGTGCTGGCGACATTTCGCACACCACTCGGGCTTTATTACACAGAAATATTTCATAAAAAAATGCACTCGGTATACTTTAAACTTGATACAAAATCCCCCCCCCCGTTTGATATAGTGATATAACAGAGTGAAGTTTGTTTCAACTTTACACTGCAAAAAATAAAGTGTTGCTTTTACAGTATAATACTAGTAGCTGAGGTTCCCGTTTAAAACTGTAAAATGCAGAAATAAACTGTAAAATTAGCAATTTTACAGTTTACTACTGTAAAGCAGCAATTTCAGTTTATTACCACAATTTTACAGTTTATTGGCATAAAAAAAGCTGTATTATACTGTAAAAACAAGAGTATAATACTGGCAGCTGAAGTTCCAGTTTAAAACTGTAAAATGCGCAGTAATAAACTGTAAGGTTAGTAATTTTAGTTTAGTATTGTAAAGCAGCAATTTTACAGTTTATCAGTGTAAAATTTAGCAATTTTACAGTTTATTACTGTAAAATGAGCAATTTTTAGAGTTTCTTACCATAAAATTAGCTGTATTATCCCCTTCAGTCGGAATTATGAAATAGTTAACCAAAAACGTTTTTTATTTGGTACACAAAGTACTATGGCTAAGAGCATCTCACAAACAAAATTTCAAGCTTGTGAGTTAAAAATTAAAAGAGTTATGACGTGTCCAATATTCCAGATACATATTTTGAAATTAATATTTCAGCAAAAAAAAAATATTAAACATCACACAAACTTTATCGTAAAATATTCTCCAAACAATAACAAAACATAATATAAGCATTTGAAACGATAAATAAAAGATTATATATTTTTTAAAAAATCAGAAAAAAAATTCGCCTTTTCGACAAAAATCTATCGTTGGCAAAATGAGTCAAATTCCATCTTCCAATCCATATTTTGGAATGTTGCCAATTCCAAAACTAGAAATATTTGCACAGACGATAATATACAGAATGTCAAGAGTAAACTACAAAAAAAAATCAAGTAATTATTAAATGATTAGCAGCTGTTTAAAGTTGATGTCCGGTATACCGGACACCAGGTCTGAAGGGGTTATACTGTAAAAACAACATTCATTTTTTACAGTGCATTAAATGTTAAAAGTTAAAACAAATCTTCAACCAATTAGAAATTGGAGAAAACGTCAGAGTAAAAATCCAATAACTTAACTTTCAATAAGTTTTTCAATTCTAAAGCGGGTATCACACAGAAAAATTCGTTCAACCCAACTCCCGATTTTATCGTAACTCATCCATTTTTCATTCGACTTCCTGCCAGAAATTGCATAGCACACGGATGTTGACTCGAGAGTAGAAGTTGTGGTTGAATTGGGTGTTGCGTTGAACGAGGTTTTCTATGTGTGATACCCGTTTAAAGAGCATGGAGGCCATCTGGAACGATTTTTTTTGATATCGTTAGATTAAAATATCGACTTTTTGTCAAAGCTGCTGCTATATTCCAAATAATTTACAGATCATTAATCTGTGACATTGAAGTCCAGTAATGTAGCTCAATTTTACAGAAAAACAGCTTCATGGGCACCGCCCCTAAATTCAAAAACGTAACTTTCAATGCGTTTCTCAATTCTAAATTGGGTATCACACATAGAAAAATTCATGTACGATATTAACTCTTCTGTCACCTCTCATTAAAAAAAAAAAAATAACTTCTCCCATAAGCTACATTTCATCATCATGTTCAAGCAGCTAAATAGCGCTAAAGTCAGATTTTAGACTAAAGTCAACTATTGAATCTCAAAGTTCATTGAGTAGTTGTTTACATAATTTCGAAAGTTACAAAATGTAAAACTTTTAGGCAGCCGTTCTTAAAATAGTATTTAAATTTGATTTTTATTAATATATTCTTACAGTTCCAATGGGTTGTTTACCTCAATGTTTCTCTTTCTTTGTTTCTTTATAGAAATGATGTCATCATCAGTTGCAAAACCTTGAGTAATCCATAGAAAACACAAATCGTTTTGAAGACCTGGAAAGAGATTGGCACTCTGCAAAGAAACCTTCTTGTATCTGCTTCAATATTAAAATATTTTACATTATTTTTTTTCTCATTTTTTTCGTAATGAAAAATTTGTTAAGCACTCCTTTTTAAACAATAGTTGATATAAAAAATTATTTTATTCTTCAACGGCCCATCATACAAGCGAGTTCATGTCCTCAAAAAAAAAAAAAAGGAACTAAAATATAGTGAATCATACAGCGCCTATTTTGTTACACACATGATTCAAAATGAATCCCCGATCACAATAAAGTTCTTGAGAAGATTCTGAAACACTAAATATCGGGTCCACCGATATTTTTGTGGGGTGAGGTCCGTAATCCAGTGATCTGGTCGATAATCCAGTCACCTCCTCACATGTGATAAATAGTTACATAATTGCAAAGTTTTGTCCTTTGAAATAAGGAGAATTCCCTCTCTCCTTAAGGTTTACAACTGTAAATCAGTTTCAGTTTTAGTTGTTGAGTTTTTACCTCAATTAAGTAAGGACAAAACTCATGGGAATTCAAAATCAATCCTTCAAACAACTGAAAGCTTTAATGAAATTTTGCATTTCTCGCTCACTCAAAAACTCGAATATTTTGTCAATGCTGCCTCTCGGGATGCAAGAAAACTTTCTGGGCAACATGGCAAAACACTCATGGCACTGATCCGTCAGCATATTCCTCACCGCAGCTTTCCCCACCCTGAAGCCAATCCGTTCCGCGTAGCTGGGGAAGACCTGCGCAGCAGCGCCGCCACGCAGCAACGCAGCGTTTGTAACGTCATCGTTCTCGAGATACACAGCCACCTTGCTCACTCGCTTCTTGACGACATCGTGGTAGGAAATCGTTGTCCTGTCTATCTTCATCCCCTTCATGTGTTGTAATTCCGTGATGCATTCTGCCTCCAGCCTAGCGCAGTACTCCACGTCGCCCCGGTCCACTTTCAGATCCTTCCAATCGATGATAATGTCCTTTAAGACGACTGAGGACATGATCAGCTTCACTAGATGGTCCTCCCCTCGCTTTAGCGCGAATTCCAAGGGACTCTTCCCCTGATTGTCCATCAGGTGGGGGTGGGCGTCCAGGAACAGCAACTTCCTGACGATTCCCGCCTGTCCGTTCTTGGCGGCGTAGTGCAGGGCAGTCCTCCCTCCCTTGTCCTGTAGGTCGTAGGAGTCGTCGTCGTTGTCACACAGGACATCGGCCGCGCCCTGTCGCCTGCACTTCAGGGCCAGCTGGAGGGGTGTCCTGCCCAGACGATTCTGAACCCGAGTGCAGGCGCCGGCCGCCAGCAGCATCTCGACTATCTTCGTGTGGCCTCCCCTGGCGGCCATGTGCAGGGCGGTGTCTCCGTCGTTGTCTTGGACATCCACCAGCTTAACGTCTTTGATGGACTCCGCCACTCTCTCGATCAGGGATTCCCTGGCCCTTGCCGACAGCAGCTTCTGAACGATCCCCTCGCACCCCCTCTCCGTTGCATAGTACAACGCAGTCCTTCCTTTCCGGTCTTGAAGTCTGTTTGTTTCTTCATTATCGCAGATGACTTCGGCCGCCGCCCACCGGCCCCAGATGACGGCCAGGTGCAGGGGCGTCCGGCCGAAGCGGTCCTGGACGTGGGTGCAGGCACCCCGGGCGAGAAGGGTGCGGCCGATATCCGCGTATCCCCACCTTGCGGCCACGTGCAGGGCGGTCTGTCCGAACTTGTCCTGCACGCCGACCAGGTCGCTCTCGTTTGCGGAGATGGCGAGGACGGCAGTCGCGTCTTTGCACTTGACGGCGTGGTGCAGTTTTGTTTGTCCAGAAACATCGATTTCAACTGTTTTCCTTTAGAAGAAAAAAGGAAAAGATTACTTTTGATGATAAAGATGACAGAAATATGTTTTTTTTCCATTTTAAAAGACAAAAATTGTCAGGTAGACTGCCAAGCTACGAAAAGGTCGTAGCAAATGACCATGCAGGGTGTCTTCTCTAGAACCTCAACAGAAAAATTCTGTGATCAAGAAAAAAAAAAGAAAAAGAACGCATCTATTATAGGGCGTTACAAATACAAATGCGAAGACCAGCAACAGGCATTCGGCCCAGCTAGGCTGGTCCTGGACAATTTATATATTTTACCCAATAAAGATTAATGGCCAGTTGAAAGCTATCAACTCCCTTGATCATTACAATCTCTTTCAGTAAGCTGTTCCAGGTACCCAAACCCTACTAAAATAAAAAGAAAATCCTAATTTCTTGGTTAGCTTGAGATTTGAATAGCTTAATACAATTCCCCTTTGTCTAGCTTTTTAAGCAAAACTTTAACCCGGTAACATCTTTCATTTTGAAAATGTTAAACCTTTTAATACAGGCAAAACATTATCATAAATATGCAAAATTTTCGTGACTTTCGTAAACGATTTTCAAATTTAACTTTTTCGAGACTTTCGTGACCTGGATATTCTGGTTTGGCTGAAACCAGTGTACCTGTAATCCAGTTTTAACCTACTGGTATTGTTCGAGGACACAAATATCCTTATTGATGTGTGCATTACATATGCACTTTATGGAGGTTCAAAACAATATACATATATTTTTGCTAAAAATGAAGCCACCTCCTTTTTTTTTTTCAGTATTCTACTCTTAATGGAAGATGATGCTCAAACAACCTTCATCCCAGACGCTTTTTTATAATTTAGCACAATTTTTGAGTTTTTTAAACTGAAGAGAACATTTTTTCTAGAAAGGAATTTTTTTCCCCTCCAGTTATTCTGATTTTCCAACACATAAATACTGGTCAAAACAATTGAAAATTTTCTTAATGAGTTGAACCTGGCAATATTGATTGTGAACTATTTCTGCCTTTATATAGAAGTTTGGTAAGACTTCATTTGAAGTCTGCTGTTCAGTTTTGGTGTCCTTATCTTAAGAAAGACTAATTTATTGGAAAGGGTACAAAAGAAGGCTACAAGGTTAGTAAATGGGCTGTCTAATTTAGAGTATGAAACCAGACTTATAATGCTTGATATTCTTGAGCAAAGGAGAATCAGAGAAACATGATTCAGTTGTTTAAATTTATCAAAATGAAAGATGTCACGGGGTAAGATTTTTGCATGGAAAGCAGGGCAAGAAGGTAGCGTTTTAAGCTATTTAAATCTCAGGACAACCTGGAAATGAGGAAAATTTACTATTCTAGCTGGTAGTGGAAACTTGGAACAGTTTACCAGAAGAGGCGGTAAGGAGCAAGGGAGTTGATAGCTTTAAGAGTGCCATTGATCTTCATTGGGGTCTATGATTTGACCAGGATCAGTCTAGCATTGCATAGAGCCTGTTGCTGGCCGTCACATTTGTATTTCATAGAAGGGGTAGCAGACAACGTATATTGCAATAATACTTTTGTACGTTTTGAGCGATGGTTTTCAAAATTTTTCAGGCATGCCAAATTAGAGTTGTGAAGGAGGTGTAAAAAGTGTAGCAAAATATGTTTTTATGTTTGGAAAACAGTGGTGTGTAGAGAGAAAATTACAGGTTTTAAATTTATATGTTAATAGTACGAATACTGGAACCAGGAGCATGCATTAAATTAGAAGAACAAGTTGCACAAAAGAAACTACTACAGCTAGTTTTCCATCACTATAGCATGGAACTGGTGGAACTAATCTGTAATCAAGGCAAATATATTTACTTGGTGCTTGCTTTGGATTTCTCATGTTCCTCAAACAACTTATTTGTCTTGGGAATGCCCCTACAGCCCTACACAGAGATCCCTTATTTTTCTGCACCCCCAGAGTTTACAGCCAAAATCCTCCTATGGGTGCTATTCATAATATTTGGTGGATTGCTAATATCTTACATGCATTCAATATAAAGGGTATCCCAGTTAAATGTTTCAGAACAAGAGGAGTAGAGGGCCTCCTGACCAATCAAAATCATATAGCAAGTGTGGGGCTGAAATTGTTTTCCAGCAGCGATGATGTACTAAGAAGCAATATACAGAAAAGAGATTTAAGTGAAAAATATTTCTGAAAATACATGTATTAAAGCAAAAGGTATACAGGTCAAAGCAAGTTCAAAGTTTTTCCACTAGCTACAATGCACATCTCACATCTTTGGTCAATGAGATTCCAAACAGCCTGAAATACTCCTGACAAATCTCAAATTTCATGGCATCAGGAAAGCATTTCAGACTCCTTCTCTCTATATGATTTCAAGCCGTCAGGGTGCACTCTACCCCTCCTAGAAGTTTCGAAACACTTAGCTGGGACTTTCTATTTATATGTTCTGAGTTCTATTTATATGCTCTGAGTTCTATTATTTATGTTCTGAGTTCTATTTATATGCTCTGAGTTCTATTATTTACCGTAAAATGGGGTGAATCGGAACACTTTTCAGCTTTGATTGCAACAAAAGCAGTAAAAAGATTTTTTTTAAATTTGATTTTCTGGGTAAAAACTTCGGTCTTGCTTTACTTTTGATATTCCAAGCAAAGACAAAACATTTTGAGCAGTTATTATTAAAATATATAGGAAATTATGGGTGTTCCGAATCACCCCGCTGATAGGGGTCAATCGGAACACATGTTAAAATTTTTATTTTTTTCCATTCAACCTGTAATAGGTCTGACAAACATGAGTAATGTTGATGGGGGAGAATAAGAACAGATAATTACTGTCAAATAAAAGTATAATTTCAATACCAGTAAACGTTTATAATTTGTCAAAAATCAAAATAATTTTGAACTTATGAAAAATTAAAATTAATTTTAAGAAATGCTTTTTAACTGAAATACAAAGCTTTAACATAAACTGAAGTCACTCACATCGTCCACAAGTATGTACTTGTCCTTAAAACTAGCAATTGTGACTTGGCTTAAGTTTTTTCATAGCATCTTCTGGGATGAACTCTGCCTTTTCTTTAGTTTCTTGAAATCTCTGTGTTTTGGAGATTGTCCTGAAAGATTTTAACGCTTATTCATGACAGTCTGTGCACTGGTCTTTTGCTATATAAAGTCTATATGACTTTTCCCCGCGTATTTTAAGTAAAAAAAGTCTCCTGGAGAAAAAATCTTTTGCAATCTGCAACTTTTTGTTATTCTAAGATCTAGTTGCTCACGAGAAGGGATAAACAGTAATAAATCCTTGTCCTTGTCTTGATTAGAAGAATTGGGGTCAAAATCTTGATTTTTCAAAGTTTCCCTCAAATAAGTTTGAATTGGAACAACAGAACAAGGTGTTCCGATTTACCCCGCAATTTTTTTTCCTATGGCATTTTTCAGAATTCTTCCTTTTTATGACACAATTTATAAAAAATGTAAATATTCTAATGTGGAATTCTGTTGTTCAGATACATGCATAATTGAAGCATACCACTCTTACAGTTTAAAATATAAGAAGGTTTGCTCTTGCATATGAAGTTTTGCAGTCTATGAAAATGTGATGTTTTCTAGCATTCCACATGCAGACCTCCTTAGAAGCCAGTAGAGTTTCCAGATTGACAAAAGTTATTTTTTCCTACTTCCCATGATCTTGCCTTTCTAAAAAAAAATTAATGGCGAAAAATACCCAATAGTATATTTATGAAGAATTTCTTTGTACGGTCGGGAAGTTTTGTTCCGATTGACCCCGCTGTTCCTATACACCCCATTTTACGGTATGTTCTGAGATCAGCGAGAGATTTCTCATTTAATGGTGGAAGAGCAAACCTGGATACAACTTGTGTAGTTCAGTGCATTTTTGTTCAGCAAATCACTAATAGAAGCTCTGCTTGCTTTTAGAACTCCTGGGAATGCATGTAATATTCCGCCAGCTCGGTTATGCCATCTAGAGAGTCCTCATTAGGACTCATCAGTTTGGTTGAAGCAGTTGTTGAGACCTATTTTGAGTTTACGAAATAATTTTGATAGATTTTTTTTTTTTTCATATTTTTAAAAGTTATTTTTGTTATTACTGATACAAATCTCAAACTAACTTTGTAAAGTTAGCAAATTTGGTTATTTTTAATCCTACCCCCTCCTCCCTCCGCTGCAAATAAAATAAATCAAAAGCTTTATTTATTAAATGACCACTTTCGTACTCAAAAAATAGAATACAATTTCAATCAATATTTTTTTGTTAATTTTGCAATCAATCACCTATAACACTGAAACACAAATTTTAACGATTTTTCTGTTCCTCGATGTGTTTTGGGTGTTTTTTTTAATAGATTTCAAAGAGCTGAAAAAGAATATGATTGCAAAAATTTTCTTTCACCCTCCAATTTTAAGAAATACCATGTATACGTTTTGGCTTATATAGGCTATCTATCCTATAGGAATTATAAGTATATTAAATTTTTAATTTAGACACATTTGATCTATATAGACATTTTTTAAAACTTATTACATATAGAACATGTAAAAAGAGAGTAGGAACATAATTCACATTGATATCTGCTTTAAATTGTCCATATAATGCAAAAGAATGGCGATTGTTCATCAATGGCTCAAAAACTCTTGAAGGCAAGAGTACTCCATGAAAGAAATGCATCGACATCGGTTCCAGTAGCTTATTCTTGGATCAAAAAAATAATCTTATGTAGATATGAAGATATTGCTTCATAAAATTGACTGCTCACACCATAATTGGAACATATGAGCAGATTTTAAAGTTATTGCCATTCTCATTGATCTGCAACTCAGTTATACAAACTATTGCTGCTTTCTATGTGAGGTGGACAACAAGGCAAAACATGAACATTTTTTTAAAAAAAGAAATGGCCAGAGAGCAAACAATACATTGTTGATGAAAAAAATATCCTAAATGTTTCTCTAATTGATTAAATTGTTTTCCAGCAGCGATGATGTACTAAGTTCTTCCACTAGCTACAATGCACATCTCACCATAAGCGTAGCGTCGGGGGGGCACAGGGGGGCCCGTGCCCCCCCAACTTGATGGACACTGAAAATTTAGAACCTGAGGTTTTGTAAAATCGAAACGAAAATCATAATCAGAGTCTCATTTACAATTTTTTTTTCATTAATTTTATTTAAGTATTATACCCGCATGTTTGAGGGGGGGGGGCAAAAGGAAATATAGGCCCACTGTTAAAATTTTTAATGTTTGGCTCTTTATTTTTTCCGAAACAGGGACGAAAATCCTGAAAAAGATTGTTTCAGTTTACGTCACCGGTTATCCACTAACGTAGCTAGAATTACCCTCTGAAGGGAATTTGTTTAGTCAAAACAATCTTTAGGATTGCCAATAATGTTAAATGAAAGGCCTCTAAGGAGTCCCCCCCCCCCCCAACTTTCTCCCTCCATGATTATTGAACTACTAAAATAATAATTCGGAGAAGTGTGGAATCATAAATCATGCTATTTTGTATAAGGCAATGAGAAGCAAAGGAAAAATTTAAGTTTTGAGAAAACACGTTAAGAGATCAGACCTTAGGTAGGCTTTTATTGGAAAAAGGATTCTGAATCGTACTATAGATCTGCATTTACCAGGACTACTAGTACCATCTCTCATTTACTTCCTACTCCTACCATTGACTTTACTATTCCATATTTTTAATTTTGGCACTTAATACGAGTACATCCCATTGCTTCTGGCTGCCTCATGAAACTTTTTAAGGCATAAATTTTATAATTATATGTCACTGCTTATTATATTAAAAAATAATTTTAACTAGAAAGTACTTTTTTCACAAAATCTGGCACATTGTAAGAGAGAGAAAGATAAAAGACGATCTCTTTATCTTGTGTAGAGCAGTGAAAAGTCAATTTTTGTAATAAAAGATGGATTTTAGCACAGAATTAATTTTTATTTTCCCAAATCAAAAATTTCAACTTTTAAGCGCTTGTTTTGAGCATTTGTCAGTCATAACACATCAAAGAGAAATTAAATGCTAAATGCAGGCTAATGACTAAAATTTTCTCATAATGCATAATAAATAAAAATACATCATTTTTTCATGTTTTAAAATAATTTTACGTTACGTAGTTTGTGTAGTACTTAACTACCTAGCTCTGCCATAAATACTGTTACAAAAGTTGAACTTTGTTTACATCCTTGGGTATTATTTATATAATCTTTGAACCTATCTGTTTATTTTCTTTACATGTCAGTATAATAATCCCAATTAATTTGTATTTTTCTTTCACTCAGTTAACATGGAGTAGGGTGATAATGAAAACCGTATAGCTGTGATCGCTTTACACAAAGTTGGAAAATGTAATACAGATATTTTCAACACTTTGAAACCTTTGGGTATCAGCCGTATGTTCGTGTACCGCACTATAAATCGATACAATGAGACCCTATCTGTATGTGACAGACCCCGATTAGGCCGTCCCCGCACTGTGAGAACGGCTAACGCAGTGAGAGCAGTGGCTGCTCGAATTAGGAGAAATCCCATTCGAAAACAAAAAAATCATGTCTCGGGAAATGAGAATCTCTGTCAGATCAATGTCTCGCATTTTAAAAAGTGACCTTAGGATGGGTGCATTTCGAAGAATGACTGGACAAAGGCTAACCACTTCTCTAAAAAAAATTAGAGTGGATGAATGTACAAGTAAAGTGCTGCTTGGCCGTTACACCAATGGCCTTCACAGAAAAATTTTGTTTAGCGATGAGAAAATTTTTACGATTGAAGAAAAATTTAATCGCCAAAATGATCGTGTGTACGCGCACAGCGCTAAAGAAGCCCAGGAAGTCATTGGAAGAGTAGAAAGAGGTCATCACCCCTCCTCAGTGATGGTTTGGTGGGGAGTTTGCTTTGATGGCACCAAAAAGCTCCATTTTTGTGAAAAAGGAGTTAAAACAGCCGTTAAAAACTATCAGGACGATATTTTGGAATTGGTTGTCAAGCCTCTAAATGATACCCTGTTTGCTGGAAGTCATTGGGTTTTCCAGCAGGATTCCGCTCCAGCTCACAAGGCAAGGTCAACTCAGCAGTGGCTGCAAAACAACATTCCTGAGTTCATCTCTGCATTGGCCCTCAGGAAGCCCTGATCTCAATCCATTGGATTACCGGCTATGGTCCGAACTGGAGAGGATGGCATGTCACATAGCACACCCTAACTTGAAAAGCCTCAAACAATCTCTGGTCCGAGCAGTTGAGCGTTTTCCTGAAGAAGTGGTGCGTGCTGCTATTGATGACTGGCCACGGAGATTAAATGCCTGTGTCAAGGCAAGAGGGGGACATTTTGAGTGATTTCTTTTTTTTTTACTCTCTAAATATGCAAGTTTTATTTTCTAATAAAGTTTTTGAAAAAATTATTATTTTTTGTTGAAATCTGTATATATCTCCTTATAACAATATTTATGGCAGGACTTAGGTTCATTGTAACAGACGTGTTTGCTACTAATAAGACTACCGATAAACTTATGAATACTAATGATTTAGCTTATGATGTCTTCACATACATTCTCTCTTCTCTCTTCTCTTTTTTTTTTGACACTTACCTTTGATTCTTTCAACTTTGTCATTCTTGTTTTATAATTTTATCTGGTTGAGCAAACGATATTTGTTTTAACCATTTTTTTTGTTTTATTTTGTTTCTTTTTCCCCTCTTTTTCCTTGTGTCTCCCCTTTTTTTTAATATAATTTTTTTATGATTTATTTCGTAGTTTGTACTTTTTCCTACAAGTTGTGTTTTCAATAATTTTAATGAGTGCGTTTATTAAATGACTATTTTTTGCTTACCGTTATTACTTTTTTTTGCAAAAAAGTAATCTATTTCTTTTCTATTATTAATGAAATCAAGTTGGGGCACTAAGGGTCAAAGGCCAGTGCTTCCTTAATTGCTTATTGCAAATTTTACACCCTGAAAAATAACTTTAGTTATCAATTATGGGCAACATTTCAACAAGATCTGCAGATTTTAATAATTTGTAATCCTTCTTCCCTCTTTTCTCATCGCTCTTATCTCCTTGTTGAATTAATGTAAATCGTCAGCAATTTTCGGAAGGCACAAGGCCGTTTTTATTTCAGATGCGAGTGTATAATAAAATTTTATTTTTTTTTTTTTAAAAAGTTTATGTTTAGCCTCGTTTTTCCCTCACAGATTTTTAATTCAAACTCACCTTCATATAAGGCCTCAATAATCGCAGGAATTTTAAAACCTATTTTTCGACAAAAATCTTCCCCGAGGGGGGGACCGACCCCCCCCCCCCATAAATTAAGGATAAAGCAAGGGTCTACCCCCGTACTTAAAAAAAGGCCATTGCCATCGCCCTTTTCTAATATCTCCATGCCACTATCAAAGGTCAACCCTAACGAAGAACAAAGCAAAATTACAGCGGAAGAGCATTAAAGAGATCGCGAAACAAAAAACAACAGTGGACTTAATCATGGGAAAACAGACACACAAAAAGGAAAAGCGTCCTTGTTACTTATTGCACGACAATGTGTAAGTCGGGGGCTAATGGGCAGTCTACTTGTATACCACGTAAACGGAGGCCTCAGCGCTCCAGTTAAACTCCAGGCCGCCATTCTGTTTTTTCATATGAGGAAGGATGTGTCACAAGGGTGGCAAAAACAATGTAAGTTCATCGCGGGAAAACAACCAAAAACCTATTCGTCCTACTTGTATGTAAATACAATTGAAAATCTTCAACCTCTCTGACCCCAACCCTCAAGATATGACGGACCAGGGTTAAAGTACTAAATCCGGACCCTGGTAGAACCTCAGTAGCCTGAGGGGCGAAAAAAAATTGTATGCACAATCTTCATCGGAATAGTACAGAGCGCAATAATTCTCGTTGCGAAAAATCTAGGGGAGATAGGGAGGGGGGTTCAAAAAGCCCTCCACCAGCACTTCTGAAAATTTTGACCTGTGCCCCCCCAAAACTTTTGGCCACGCTACGCCTATGCATCTCACATCTTTGGCCCATGAGATTCCAAACAGCCTGAAATACTCCTGGCAAATCTCAAATTTCATGGCATCAGGAAAGCATTTCAGACTCAAAAAAAAGAAAAAAACATTCTCCCTCCTTTGCATGTAAACAATTGATGAAGAATTTCGTTAAGGCAATGGGTGTGGATTTCAATATTTAAAGAAACAGTTCTCATCACTCATTTATACAAAAATGAAGGAGGATGTTTTCATTGGCCCACAAATAAGAAAGTTTACGAAAGGCCAAAGCTTTGAAGCTAGTTTAAGTGATTTAGAAAAAACAGCAAGGATTGATTTTAAAAATGTTGTGACACAATTCTTAGGGAATAATAGAAGTTCTAACTATGAAAAATTAATTAAAGACTTGTTAAAAAGTTATATTCAGGTGTTCAACGTCACTGAAAATTCATATTTTAACACCTCACTTAGATGTTTTCCCTGAAAGTATGAGAAACAATGAGCGACGAGCATGGGGAGCGCTTTCGCCAGGATATTTCTGCAATGGAAGCGCCATATCAAGGACGTTGGACTCGTAATAAGCTTGGCCAATACTGTTGGAATCTTATTAGAGAAGTTTGTGATAGGGCTTATAAGAGATCATTCGCAGTTAAAGCATTTACAGCTACAAAAAGTATGAAATTTAGGAAATTTTTTACGAGTATCATTATTTTTTTCGTCAAAAATTTCTTTAATTCTTCTAAATTTTTTAACAATATATATTTTTTGTGTTTTATATTAGTTTTAAGCCTTATAATGGTTTATATAAATTGGTAAATGACAAAAATACTGCTTATGTGTTGCATAAATGTCATTAAAGTGATATTTTCAAAATTTTGGATTTTTCAAAAATCTGTGCGTGATGGAACATTTTTATTGCCATATTCTTTTTCAGCACCCCCTAAAATATAAAAATCACCACTTACTCAATGAGGAACAGAAACCTTGTTTACCAGTGTAATAAAATAGAACTTATTAACCAATCTTGTTAACCAATCACCAGATGGCAGCATGAGTAGATTTCAATCAATATTAAATATATATATATATATATATATATACCTTAGTGCAGAAAAGTAAATTAATAATTTTCAAAGTTCAAATGCACAAAAACTGCAGAATGTTGTTTTGGTGCACAAGTGTTTCGGTGTAACAAGAAATGCCTTTTTCTTTTTTTCAGTGCACAAAATGTGAGCTCATGGATAAGCATTTTCATTTCATTTTTTGAGAAAAAAAAAAAAGTAACTGTACTGTAAAGTAGGGATGCAGCGAACCCCCAGATCCTCTGGATTTTTCATATATTGCCAATACCTAATATGGTATTAATAGGATTGAGGAGGTCATGACTCTCTTGACCCTCCCTCCGGATCCATGTCTGTAGCCAACAGCGTTACAATGATTGTACTGACAAAAAGTATTTTCTTTTCTCCATCTAAGGCATAAAGCCCCACCTCTTAGTGCTACACATTAGGTTTTACCACACAAACCCTCCATGCGGGTCCCACCTAAGGCGTAAAAATAGGGGATAAGGCAATGTGGAGAAAAGACAACACTTTTCATCGGTACAACAGTTGTACCACCTTTGGCTCAAGGTTAATGTACTACAGGTTGAGAAACTCTGCTTTAAATAATAACTAAATGCTTTCAAAACCATGCTAAAAATCCAAGAATTTTACGGGTGAATATCAGGAAAAGTGCCAATTTGACCATGGAAATTTTCAATTTTTGAAGATACTCAGAAAATTAAAATAATAGGGTATTTCAAATACACATTAGTAACAATATTTTTTAAAAATTAGGGGCATCGTCAAGGTGAACATTTACCCCCCTTTTAGGGGGGGGGGTCTTTGAGCGTTACCGACATGATGAGAATGCTACCGAACTGACAAATATTACAGATTTTACACTTAATGTATAAAAGTAATCAATTTCATTGCCTTTTATGTTCAAAAATAAATAATTATTACTTAGAATATAATAATATTTTCAGAGCCTGAACGCTTTTTTGTTTTATAAATAAAATTAGAGACTGATTAAAAGTTAGTTAAAGTCTAAATAAGTGTGACAAAGTTTGTTTCAAACAGATAAGGGCGATTCTCTGTAAACTGGTAATTCGCGGTCCGGACTGAGTATTTTAAAACTAATAAAGTGTAAGAAAGTAATTATCACTCTTAATACAAGTAAAGCATTAATACTTTGTGGCCCAATTGTATTTGGAGTGATAACACTTCAATTGTTTTTTTTTCTAGAATTTATCTAAGCGCCGAAAACACAGTCCCCTGGCTGTCCCAATCCCATAGTTTAACTGTTAAAGATAGTATTTCAAAAAACCTATTAACACTACATAAATTTGGCAATTAATATTTAAAAATAGAATAATGAAGCTATATTTTTCTTATGAAATAAGGTATAATTATGTATTTATAAAACTTAAAATTGTCAAGTAAATTCTGTCCGGAGTTTTTTCAAACAGTCTCCTGCCACAAATTCAAAGCTGTAATATGAAAAATCTATAACTTTTGCAAATTCTTTTTGGCATGAAGTTTAAAGTAATCAGTATGAATTTGACGAAATTGCCAAGAACGGTGTTAAAACGCTACTTTTCTTAGTTTGAGGGCCACATTTGTGATGAAAGTATGCATCAGGGTCGTTGCGAAAACAGTCCTCTGGGAAGTGATTTTATTAATGTCAATTAATTTAATTATAAAACATATTAGTTATTATTTCCACGATTTGTGCCTCAATTTATAGGTAGTCTCGTAATTAATTATGCTCCATTAGTTTTGCAGATATTACGCAACAAAGAGCAAAAACACAGTCACCTGGCACAGTCCCCTGCCTAGTTATACTAGGCGGGGGACTTACCCCCTATCATGATTTATCAGAAAAACACAAACTTCAATTGGCCCTCTTTCAAACCAAAGTAATAGATTCATTTTCTGAGCAATAGTATTATAATTATACGAACATTTCAAAAAACCGTGCTCGGACAGATTTCGGGTGAAAAATGACGAGTTTACAGAGAATCGCCCATAAATAGGTTAATAGTTAAAAAATCAAAATAAAATAAAATTCTTAACACAATCTTAAAAAACGAAATTAATTCAGGACAGTCAGAGTTTGGCGGGGGAGGGTGATTTTCACTAAAATATTCGTAAGTTTTCCATTTTAAAACAAAATTATATTTTTGGGTGCAGTAGTTACGAACGAAGGTCGGAATATTGATGTAAAAGAAAAGACGGTGAAAAAGGTAATAATTTTATTTGAAAACTCAAATTTTGCGGAAAAATTCATGTTTTTGAAGCATTTAAAAAACAATGAATAAACTGCTAAAATGGGAAAATTTGGCAGGAAAACGATGCACTTGAATCTATCTGTGTACTTTAAAACTCAACAACTCATAACACGAAGAAAAAATTGCGAAAAAACATCGGTAACGCACGCATCAGTTTCGTAACAAATACCTTCTACTTCCGCGCTGCCGACATGACAGCTGCCAACATGACAAATTTCCCGCAATATGATAGCTGAACATCCCTAATTAAAGATTCGAAAATAAAAACACCTTATCATGTCCATGACAATAGGTTTCTTTTCCATTACGCAAAAATAAATTGAAAAATTAAGTTATTTTGTGTCTTAATTTCCGCTGCCGACATGACACTTCATTTGGTAGAAACAGAAAAGTCAAGATTGAAAAAATCTTACCTGTAATTTAATGCAGCCGAAGTGAAAATTTTCTATCGGAACTGAAACATCACATATTAGAGCTTTACCCAGCGTAATTTTTTGGCTCTAAAAAATGTTTTGTCTAGATTTTATCATTCCGAAAGTTGGCTCACTCGTCATGTTATGAAAACTTGTGACAAGCAGAAATTGCCTTTTTTTATCGATCTAAATTCATTTTATCTAAAACACAAGAGTTAATCGTCATAGATGAACGTAAAACACGTTATTTCCTTTTGTATTTGTTTCTGCTGCGATGTTTTATAATCTACAGGATTCTTTTGAACTTTGCGATTCGAATGTGTGACGCGCTGCCGACATGACATTGAGGCAATAAAAAGAGTTCTATTGTCACAAATTAAAGTAAAACCTGGAAATTTTGTCATGGATTGTATGTGCGACGCAGTTTACTCTATGGAAAAAGAAGAATTTTTGGTTTTTATTTGGAAGTGCTTGAGAAATTCATTTGTGACTTAAATTAGCACTTTTCCTGATATTCACCCTTACACAGAGTATCAAAAAACTCAATTAATTCATATTTAAGCTGTTCGAGAATAGGTATTGATTTTTTTTGTGATCTTGTAACTCCAGATTTACAGACAGAAATCCTACCTTGGTGGTTCCTCTGGCGAATTTTCACAGCACCTCTTGCGAACTGCACAGGCTCCTTTATTAAGAGTCTCCTAAAAAATGCAAGTTTAAATTTAGAGGCACAGTTTGCATTAAATGGAGCAAACACAGAAAACATTAGGTTGAGTCTCAATTGTATTGAAATTAAAGCACGTAATATTCAGAATAAAAGTTATTATTATTTTTTTCTTTCAAAAAAAAAAAAAAATTATTGATATTTCTGGGGAAAAAATCTTAGCCTGAGATTCAGGCTGGCAAAGATGGTCTCATTTGACATATTGTTTCAACTTTTTATGAAGATTATCATTATTAGAGCTGTCCATTGATCTTCATTGGGGAATAGTTAATTGACTAGGACAAGTCTAGCTAGGCCCTGAGTCTGTTGCTGTTCATCACATTTGTACAGATTAAAATTTCACTGGTGCTTTGGTACAAAAGAATATGTTTCAAACATAAGAGCAAATGTTCTGAAAGAGCATATCATACCAAATAAAATAAATAAATCAGCAAGTAAAGATGTGTTTGTTTTAAAATATATAGCGTTAAACTTACATGACCTCTACATTCACAACCATTAGTTCTAGATGCATATTTTTAATTGCAATAAATGGTCAAAATAAGATGACCGAGTGATTAAGTGACCTATTAATAGTGAAAAAATACAAAATCTGATTTTTTTATGACCCCGAAGTCTTCAAGTTCATATTTACAGAAATCACAAGCAAAAAAAAAAAAAAAAAAAAATTGAACCCAAAAAAAAAAAAAAAATTGAAATAGTGTACCAATTGTCTCAGAGACATAAAAAGCAGAGTTTTGTAACTCCTACCGTATTGAATTTGTGATTTTTTAGATCTTTATAGTGATTGTATACTTAAAAATTTACTATTATTATTATTTTCTTTTTCAAATTGTTTAGTCCTTTGTAGCCTCAATTTATTTATCATAGTAAAAATTTCTTTTTATTTTCCAACAGCAATGAAAAAATGTAATTTTTTTTTTAATTTTAAAATTGTCATAAACTGCATTCTTCCTATAAAGCAAGATGTTTCCATCTCATTTTCTGCAATCCTCAAAGTTTTGAGCTCTAATACCTCCTTCAATTTTATATTTAAATGTTATGAATTTTTTATGTTAGTATTCTGATATGCAAAGAGTAAAAGTCGTATCAGTAGCTAAGTTCAAATTGAGGAATTGCCGTTTAAAGTTTTTCACTTTCATGTGTATGATACAGATGCAACTTTTTCAAATTTTTAAAAAAATATTTCCCATTAATAAATGACCATAAAGAATTTCAGTTTGGTAAGATATATGACAAAACGCCATCAGGTGACTCAATTTTGATACAAAATGTAGACAAGACTTTTGTACTTAGCACAGTGGTATTGTTCTTTTATGCTTGTAATTTCTCTAAAAACTTACACGACTGCCTTTCATATTTGTAAGGTTTTTTTTTTTTCACTTTAAACTCTTAATATCTGAATGATGCATCGTGTTTAGACCATTTTTGAAACTGGAAGTACATGCAGTCAACTCGTGATAACTCAAAACCTTATATAACTCGAACATTCTTTCGTCTCAAAGTTTTCATTGGGTCCTAAACTCTAGAGAAGGCTAAGGGAGCTTCCTATAACTCGAAGATTTAAGCAGATCTTTTGGGACTTCAAGTTATGGAGTGTTGACTCCATCTAGGACTAATGGTAGCTAAACTAAAGCACAAGCAGGTGAAGCATAAATATGTTCTATACACTTTTGCTTTTTAATAAAATGCTAAAAGGTGAAAGGTTAATAAATATGTTTACATATCAAAGTTCAGCAACCCCATTTTTAAGGAAATAAATACACAGAAAGTTTTTTTTTTTTTTTAATTTGAAATTTAAAAAAAAAAAAAAAAATTGTAGTTAGCCCTGAGAGAACATAAGACATATATTGTTGAATTTAATAACAGTTTCTATATGTTAGCTAGATTTATAATAAGATTTAGTTCAATATCACCATGCTTGCTTCCTGTTTCAGACCATGATTGTTTTTTCTTTTTGTTTTCCTTCTCTTATTATACTGGAGCGAAAAAATGAAAATGCCTTGCTTCACTTTTGCAATTCAGACAGTATTTTTGCATTTCGCGAAATTGCGACCGTAGCGGAAACCCCGGGCCCCCATCGTCTAGTGCAAGAACAGGCCTTGATGTATTTGTGATGCCTCAGAAATTGCTGTTTTAATAATTTTGTGAGAGGGAGAGCTGTTGTTGACATGTTAATTTAATTTTTAAGCAAAGGTTTAAAATGTTACACAAAGCATTTGGCTACGCAAAAAGGCAAGAAAATTATGCTCTTACATAGCAAAATTTTACAGAATAGAATTTATTTTTGCAAACAGTTAAATTTGCTGCTGTAAATATAAGTGTAGTAAAATCACAGAGTTTTTAGTCTTCAATTTCAGCAAAGACATAGGAATGTCAGCATTTCGGAAATCTTACAAGTTTTTAAAATATGATTATTCAGTAAATATTTTGCCTACAGGTTAAGAATATGAGAAAATAATACGTCATAAATTTTAAACATTAACTATCAAAATTGTTTAAAAATGTATATTTTTCACTAAACCATCAACTGATTTATATAATACTAGTCCTGCATGAAAATTTTAACTATTCACAATGGTTTAAAATGCTTTCATACGTAAGCAAGTTAAATAAGTTTTTATCAGATTTAAAACCAAATAGAGTTAGAAAACATAGTTGCATAATTAATTATCTATATTTAAATAATCTCAAAAAGAAGTTTCCGTTTCTGCGATTTAAATAATTACCAAATTTAGAATATCTTTCTCTTCCATCGTTTGCTAGATTTGCCTCTTGACTTGGGCTTGTTTACATTACATTAGACGCTTAGGTGCAAAAACAAAGTGAGAGTTTCAGAAGCAAGGTCTCTTTCCTTCAGTCTGTTTTCAATATTTATGCACCTTGTCCCTCCTCTCCTTCATTTAATTACTAAGATTATACACTGCTCGACATTGAAAATGCAACACCAAGAAGGAGTGGTCAGAAATTGATGAAATTTGGTAAGAAGACAGAGACAGCATGGAACAATAAGTGATATTTATTTCAAAATAAATAAGCAAAATTTAGAGCGAGGACGGCGTCGGCTCAGTAAGAAGTAGGACCACCGCGGACAGCGATGCACGAAGAAACACGTCTAGGCATGGAATCAATAAGCCTGTGGATGGTGTCCTGAGGGATGGCACTCCATTCCCTTTCAACCATTTGCCACAGTTCGTCCTCTGAACGAGGCAGTGGCAGGTTCTGCAAACGGCGTCCAATCACGTCCCACACATGTTCGATTGGTGACAAGTCACGAGAGTATGGTGGCCAGGAAAGCATCTGTATACCTCGTAGAGCATGTTGGCTGATTCGAGCACTGTGAGGCCGGGCGTTATCCTGTTGAAAAATTGCATTTGGCAGACCTTGAAGGTAGGGGATTGCCACCGGCCGCAGTACATTATCTACATATCGTTGGGCCGTCATAGTGCCCCGAATACGAACTAGAGGTGATACGGAATTGTATGCAATAGCCCCCAAACCATTATGCCACGTTGTCGCGCTGTGGGGAGTTCCACAGTTACTGCCGGATTCGATCTTTCTCCACGTCGACGCCACACACGTATGCGATGACTATCGCTGGACAAACAGAAGCGGGATTCATCTGAGAACACTACGGTTTGCCATTCTGCCATCCACGTCGCTCTGGTCCGGCACCATTCCAAACGTTGGAGTCTGTGCTGTGAGGTCAATGGCAGTCTTCTTAGCGGGCGCCGTGATTGCAGGCCACGTGCAACCAGTCGACGGGAAATGGTTCTGGTCGACACAGGAACATCCAGGGTACCTTGCACGTGCTGCAGAATCGACGTACAAGTGACTTGCGGGTCCGCCACAGCTTGTCGGTGAATCCGTCGATCCAAGCGGTCTGACGTCACTCTGGCTGCACCTGCACCCCTCAATGTGGCTACATTTCCTCTTTCCAACCATCTCCGACACAGCCGATGCACAGTGCTTGCATCCATGTGGGTATCAGCTGCAATTTGACGTATGGACCAACCTGCCCTTCTCAGTCCGATCACCATACCCCTTGTAAAGTCGTCTATATGCTGGAAGTGTCTTCGTTGAGGACGGCGTGGCATTTCCTCCTATCACACGTATCCTTCGAGACAAAAACCAAATTTCTCCGATAATTAGTCTGGCAGAAAAACCAACATGAACATAGCCCACTTTTCAACTTCATTCTCTTATATCTTACTTCACGTGCGTCGGAGAGCTGCGCATTTCATATCATTTGCATAACTCAGTGACGTGCGTCTACGGTAAAATTTGCATGAATTTCTGACCACTCCTTCTTGGTATTGCATTTTCAATGTCGAGCAGTGTATTTTTGTAATTTATTGTGTCTGCCAGACAAAACAAAACAAGAAAAGTTTACATTACAAACGGAGGAAATCATATTTAGGGCTCCGATGGGAATGCAACCCACTGTATCCTTTACCGCACTCATTAAAGCATGATCACGTCACTACGGAGTCCCTATAGAATCCATATTGAAATGTATTTTTATGAGAGCAAAAAATTACGCCCGCTGGTTCAAAAATTCTTGAGGCGAGGAGGGGGCATAGGTTACTTAAACAATCCATTTTCGACAGAAAACACACACAAAAAAAAAAGCATAGAAAAATGAATAATTACATTTATCTAATCTCCAGGCGGGCTGAATTACCCCCCCCCCTTCCCCCGATGTACCTAATGACGGACTTGCATGGAATGAAATTCTGAAAATGCAATGGTGTATCCAACTTCTGATTTTACAGTGTATTATTCCTGTAAGTGTTTAGTGTCATTTTTGAACACATATGCCTTTTGAGATCATTTTTCTAAAAATTCAATCCTTCAAAACACAGCTTTAGGCAATCTTGCACTTAAGAAGGGGAAAGGGGTCATGCCCCCTGACGTCACGAATTTGGATCCGAGCTAGAGGTTACGTTGTGTCTCTAAACTTTCCACAAAAGGACATTCATTTTCCACAGTATTCAATGACTTCTCCCAAAATACAAAAAACTTCAAAGTTAAGTAGAGACTTGGGCATTGCGTTTTCAAAAATTTGCTCAAATGAATTTGCCTTAAATTTTATTTTTCTTTCTTTTTTCGCGCAATCAAGATTGCTAATTGTCCTTACTTTGCCATAACCGTGACATATTGTCTATCTCTTCAAGCAGGAGTGCTCATCCTTCCTTCTAAGGGTGATGAAGTTCCCATTCGAATGCAAAAGAGCAACCAACGGAACCAGAGCCTCTCAAATGAGATTAAAATAACCTTCAATCCCCCCCCCTAAAAGTTCCAGCAGTCTGCTTCATATGGAACTCACCCCATGGGCACCCATGATTTATGCTCGAATTATTAGTCTTTGATCATATCCAACGGAAGAATTTCATGTATCAAACGTATTTTAATGAAATCATTTAGAATATGATTTTCATTTTCGTTTTGTCTGCATATTTTTGGAGTCTCATACATTACTTCTCCAGCTTGTTTTTGTCATTACGCGAGATCTTTCTTATTCCTTTATCAAATTCCGTGATTCTAATCTTCCCGACTAGCGACGAAAAATGGATACACGACCAAAAATACAGGTTTTTTTCTCCCGTTTTTTATTACATTATTGGGGTTTGTAGCATTCAGAAATTAAAACGCATTGGCGTGGTTTGATTGAGCGTCTTACTTTATGATGGAAAGGGCAAGAGTTTGAATCCGGTCTAAAAGATATTTCTTTCTCTGATATTTTTTTTCAGCAGAATTCTAATCCAACTTTTCACCATTATTTGGACTGTTTCTCAAGGGTTTTTTTTTTGGGGGGGGGGGGTAGTTATGCCATAATTTTAGTAACACTTTATACAACTCCAAAAGTAGGATATAGAATAACCTTTTCAAGATTTTTACACCGCTGAAAAACAGATAACTTAAATTTTTGCTGCTATTCAAAAATTTACTTCAAAAAGGGTGTTTTGCATTCATTCTGTCCAGTGTGATTGCTTATATTGGTCAACTAGCATTATTTCACTTTAATGGATTCGATACAGTAATTAGGAATGATTATTGGTTTAAAAAAAAAATATTTTCTCCCTTAACATTACAATCCTCTTAACACATCTTTTACTTTTATTGATACTAGGATCCTTCGACCCGCTCGCTAAAACTCGCTAACCCCCAAAGATTGCCGAGCAATCTAATTTGTTTCGAAGTGTTAAATTGTCTACAAGAATTTGATTACATAATCGTTACGATTAGAACAAAATGAAAATCCAGTTTCTCTCTATAGCCTCTCTAATATTTCGCCTAACATTTTCGTTTTTTGGAGCTAGCCTGAAAATGCTAGTGTTAACAAAAATACTCATTTTTTATGTTCAAGTATTTTTATTCAAATGAAGAATTATTTGCACCTCTTCGGCGCCTCGCATAAAATGTTACGAGAAAGTACATTTTTGAGGCTGTATACAAGTTACAGTCGTATTATTCTTTTTGACTATGTCTGTAAAAGATCTGCATTTGGGCAATTTCATGGTAACAGACGTATCAATTGTTGCATAAAACATCCAACAAACACTTCAAATGTGTTTTATCCATAGTTCATTGCACGAACTGTATGAGGACTACGAACTCTATTTCTTCTACGTTCAATTAAATTTTGAAGATTTGGAAAGACAATATTGTGAAAGATATTTTTATCAGTAAAATATTATTATCCAAAAAATGCTATTTAAATATTAATTCTTTAAAGTTTCAAAATTTAATTCCATGTATAAAGGTAAGAGTCCACGATTTTCATACGATTTGTGCGATGCAAGAATCTAACACAATGGTACCCAACCCTCTTTTTCCCCAGAGGGCCACAACTTATGTATCAAAATAATGCTTGGGAATAAGAACATAAGTAAAATGTCAATATGTTTAACAATTTTCTAAATAAACAGGGAAAAGAAAGAAAATTACACACCAAGAGTTATTCTTATCACTACTTAATGCGTATTTCATAAATTGCATTTTTTTCTCCAGAAACTAAAATCTAAATATTTGGCTCCAAACTGTGACTAATTGTGGTTTTGATTTCAAGAATTCAACAATAGAACAATTCACAGAGCTCTGTAGGCGGCATGTGGCTCACGGGTCGTAGGTTGAGCAACACTGATCTTTCATAGTTGATGTCTCTGTACAATGTTTTGAGCAACAGTTGCTACATTTATTAAAATGTAATTGTCCTTTTGTAGATCATCATGATGGACAGCGCTGTCTTCAGGTATCAAACTTTGCTTTCCCTTCGGAGATTCTTCCAGATTGCTCCATCGGGATATTCGTGCTGTGCGATGCTGCCTTCTTTCATTTTGGAACTGTATCCAGGCTCTAGGGGCAACGTGTAGCGCCCCCTCTGCATGACGACAGGGTTCTCGAAGTGCTCGTGCAGATGCTCGACGTATTCTATCATTCTGTAAGAAAGTACAGCCGCATACTTGAGTATTTCAATAAGTAATCAACAAGACGCATTTGAATTTAGTAAAATAGGACAACATGCATACAAGTAAAAATAAAAGCATTTAAAATGATTTAAAAACTCCGCCAATAACTACAGTTACTATAAAATACAAGACTCTTTATCAATGCATCAACGAGAGAGAGAAAACAGAATATGGTTCATCAGCCCAAACCAACGGAAATAGAATGACATCTAGTAACAAGCAGTAAACGATGATAAAAAAAACCAAGTTTTGTGCCACTAGGGGTTACATGAAATCGCAAATAAAAAAATATATGAACGTATAAATCAATTGTGCGGATAAAAAATATTAGTCGGTATGGTCAAAATCACAAACATTATTTTGTTATTTGCTTTCTTTTATCCTCTGCAATGTAAATTGCTGGAACTTGCAGTCTAATGTATTTATCTTTAGAATCTGCCGATAGCTTTCCAATTAGTGTTTGGATGAAAATATTTATATCGATAAATCGGGAATCAACAACTTTTGGTTTAAAGAAACTTTACTTGATGATTAGCTTAGCTTTAAGACATAATTCTACTATTAGTGATGTAAGTTCAAGTTACAAAGCTGCCGCGGGTCCTGCTTCTTCCAGGAGCTATCGTATGAGCTGCTGTTTGAAAGTCATTAAACTATAATTATGGAGTATCTCATTCAAAGAATCGTTACGTCTACATGAGGTCAAAGACCTTACCACATGAGATGCGAATTTTTTCTGAATAGTGTAACTACAATGCAGACGACGCACTGTATGACATTCAAAACTTGAAATTTAACAACGGTGAAGATAAGGAGTTTCAAAGCGCGATATAGGATATTTACTTTGCTTATAATTCCTTATAAATTGTTGTTTGAGAAGCCTACTCGATGCGTATGTGAACCGATCATTGCATCAGATTAGCATAAAGATAAAAGATTAATTGTGCCGAAGCACTAGCTAATAATGAGAGTGACTACATGCCACACCTACAAGAATGTTTACCATTAATCATGATGAATGATTAACAGATGACATTGAGACACTAGCTACTAATAAGAGCGTCTACATGCTACATCTACGAGAACTTTCATCATTAACCATGATGAATGATTAATATATCATTGAAACACTAGCTACGAAAAAGAATGTCGGCATGCCACATCTACGAGCACTTTCATCATTAATCTTGATGAAAGATTAATATGGCATAGAAAAATTAGCTACGAATAGGAATGCCGTCTCCAGTTTTTCAGAGCAAAGCGACTAATTTAAGCAGCTCATATTTATTCAATTAATTCAATAGAAAACAGCTATTGGGTTCGTTTGGTCACACCGCATGTTTATACTTGAGAAACAAATTTTGCAGCAGATTACAGACATGTGTTTCAGGGATTCAAGTAACCTCATGTTCAATAACACATGTGAGCTATCTGCTGCAAAATTTATGCAACTGCAACTTTGTTTTTTCTATTACTTTGTAACATAAAGGTATTTATTCATTTCCTATTGATTGTGAGTTATAACTGATAAGTTGGCAACGCTAAAAGCTAGAAAGAATTCATTTTAATATTTCCGCATTTTGATTTCAAGCAAAATTCTATGCAAATGGATTATATTAAAAACTTTTGCTGAAAATTGTCCTTTTTTTGTGTGCTAATAACACTGTTCGACAAAAAAAAACCTTGAAAATGCTTCTTTTATTTTGAAGGCTGATTCTTATGTAAAATGACCCCCTGAATCCGAATATGACCCCCGTTTTCCCCCATCCCGTCCCAATTTTTTTTAAAACGCCCCCTTTTTTTTTCATTTTTCCTTAGTTTCAGGGCTATAATATTTTTTTTGGAGGGGAAAGGAGCCTTATATTCACCAATAAATTTTTTTGGATGTCAAGAGAGACTCAAAGTTTAAAATCATGAGCACCGAGAAAAAATCGGGGAACTTGGGGGGGCGTGGCCCCCCAAAATATTTGAAAAATCACCAAAAACGATCTTTTTATTCTAGTTTCTTTAAAAAGACCTTTAAAACATTTTTTTCGGTGCAGAACCAGAGTATAGGATCCGCTCCTATGGCTCCTGGGTCAGAAAAAATTTTCACGCTGTAAAATTTTAAAAAAAAAATAAAATAATGCTTTAAAAATCGCACTTTGCACTCGAGTTTTAAAGCAGGTCTTCAGCCAAAAAAAAAAACAAAATTGTGGCTGATTCTTATGTCAAATGACCCCCTATTTCCAAATATGACCTCAGTTTCCCCCCTCCACCCCCTCTTTCCAGAGAGTCCCCCCCCCCCCAATTCAGAGTCATTTTACTAATTCGGAGGGGAAAAGTACATTACGTAACCCGTTAACATAATTCTAAAAGGCAACAGAGGTTCAAAGTTCAAAATCATGTACATGTGTACCAAAAATATAAACTAGGGCGGTATACCTCCCCCCTCCCCCCCCCAAAAAAAAGAAAAGAAAATTCAATACTCTGATTTTTCACAAAAAAAAAAAAAAGGTTTAAAACGTCTCTTAGAAAAACAAGAAAAGAAGATTTTTTTTTTTTTGGGGGGGGGGGGGGTACACCGCCATAGTTTATATTTTTGGTACACATGTACATGATTTTGAACTTTGAACCTCTGTTGCCTTTTAGAATTATGTTAACGGGTTACGTAATGTACTTTTCCCCTCCGAATTAGTAAAATGACTCTGAATTGGGGGGGGGGGGACTCTCTGGAAAGAGGGGGTGGAGGGGGGAAACTGAGGTCATATTTGGAAATAGGGGGTCATTTGACATAAGAATCAGCCACAATTTTGTTTTTTTTTTTTGGCTGAAGACCTGCTTTAAAACTCGAGTGCAAAGTGCGATTTTTAAAGCATTATTTTATTTTTTTTTATAAAATTTTACAGCGTGAAAATTTTTTCTGACCCAGGAGCCATAGGAGCGGATCCTATACTCTGGTTCTGCACCGAAAAAAATGTTTTAAAGGTCTTTTTAAAGAAACTAGAATAAAAAGATCGTTTTTGGTGATTTTTCAAATATTTTGGGGGGCCACGCCCCCCCCAAGTTCCCCGATTTTTTCTCGGTGCTCATGATTTTAAACTTTGAGTCTCTCTTGACCTCCAAAAAAATTTATTGGTGAATATAAGGCTCCTTTCCCCTCCAAAAAAAATATAATAGCCCTGAAACTAAGGAAAAATGAAAAAAAAAAGGGGGGCGTTTTAAAAAAAATTGGGACGTGATGGGGGAAAACGGGGGTCATATTCGGATTCAGGGGGTCATTTTACATAAGAATCAGCCTTCAAAATACCAGAAGCATTTTCAAGGTTTTTTTTTTTGTCGAACAGTGTAATAAATAGTATATTCGTTAAGTAAAAATATACTGAATATATATTTGTGCTCTTGTAAATACATTTCTTTTGAAAGAACTAATATTTCCTTTTGCTCCAGAATATTCAACTGGTTCCACTTTTGAATTTAGTATTGATAAAAAATTAATGAAAGTGAAAATGATGATGAGTATTCCACTTTAAACGAGTGATGCACTTGCACATTTACAGAACGTTTTTTTTTTTTTTTTTTTTTTTAGAAAACGTATTAGTAATAGATTTGTAATCTAACAACTAAGCAAGATATTATTTCCAAAAAACATAAGGGGGCAAATTCCGTAAATAATTTTTAATTCCTTCGAGTACGGAAAATGAATTTCTGCTTCTTACAGATAGATATTGTCAATTAAAAAAATAGAGTTCTTATATTAGTAAATGCACATTGCAGTCCATTAGATATAGACTTGTACATATCGACAGGATCAAATGTGTTTTCATAAACATATTTTCATAAATATATACAATGAAATGAAGGATTTCATCTTTAAAATAATGCCTTCCAGAAAAATCTAAAAAAGGCACTTGAAGTCTCATTAGGTGCAGAGCCTGATTACCACATAGACTTCACAGACGAAGTAGGAATAGGCTTCCATCTTTCTAAGAGGTCTCAATTTTTTAAAGTTTTATGAATAATGGTAAAGCTATGCAAACAATACGTGTGTTTTTAAGAAAAACAAAAATAACAAAAAATTAACACTTTTTAACTGGAAGGTTTTTTCCCGTAAACGAGAATCCTCATTCATTCTGCTGGTAGAGTATTTACCATGGGGATAACGAACAAAAACAATTTAAGAACTTGCACAGTGAAATTGTTGAACGTGAAGCATCATATAAACTAAGTCTTTATTTTTTACATCAGTTCATAATGTTCTCAAGCAATAGTGATTCTTTTAGCATGCTTACTGACTGCAATACGATATAACTAGTAGTATGTGAACCTAACTGATAGAGTTCACTTCAAGTTAGCTTTTTTTTTTTTTTTTGCAATTGAGTGGTCTATCCCTGGAGGGATGTCCCCCGGTGCAAATGGTCTTCAACGTATTCTCTGCATTTGATATTGATTTTTTTTTTTTGTGAACATCAGGATTTTAATATATGTATTTTTCAAAAGCTTTTAACTGCATTTCGGGAGTTAATCCCCCTCTCCCAGAAGGATTTCTTCCGGCTCGAATGCTCCCCGACTGAGAATAATTTGTTTGATGGATTAAGTATATTATAAAATGTATGGGGAAATACAAAATTGAAGTATCTATATTTTTTTTATAAACTGGAACTGGAATTTTCATTTGAGCAAATCTCTTAATTGAACTTGGAGTTGATATAAAGTATCGCATATCCTGTTCAACTATGGTTGTTGTAAAGGATTTTTAGTGTGAATAGCTGCAGGAGGAGCTAATCTGGTGACTTGCTGTGATAATGTTCTATTACATCTCCCTGTGTGTATCTCCTTATATTATTAATATTTTTACTATTATTTTAGAATCAAGTATGAATTTATGGTTAACATTACTCGTTGGATGTATGGTGCCCAACAATATAAATTTCATTGTTACCGAATTGGAAAAAAAAAACTACAACTCAACGTATGTTATTTCACTGTTGCAACAATGGCGTATTTCTACAACAATGGGGATGAAACCCAAAATTTTCACTTCGAAGCCGATGAGAAAGCTTTAAGCTGGAATTCTACTTCCGCTCTTTGAAAATTTACTAATTTTGTGAATTTTTGCGAAGTAATTGTGTGAAAGTAAGTAATAGTTTATTTATAGCTCTCTTCCAATGTCGGAGAATGTAGATTAAAATATATTTCAGCGCAAATTGCATTTTTCGTGCAAAGTCACTCCGTATCATTCCTGGATCCGGTATAGCTTTACTATTGTCCCCGGGTTATAAATCTCTTTTCAAGCAAGCAGAGGAAAAAATAGAGACACATTGGTAACAGAGCGGATATATCGCTATTGGAAACAAAGGATTTTCTAGTTGGTGACAACTTACTACTATATGGCAACCTTTTAGGGGGTGTTTGGTACCCTGCTAGGCCAATGGTAGCGACTATTTCGAAATACCAAACTATAATTTATCATTTTAATTGACTGACTGAAAATATAAAAAAAATTCTTCTGTTAAAGGAAGGTCTTGGTGACCTGTTTTCTATCTACCTTGACGAACATTGAAATAAATATCCTTACATCATCGCCAAGTTTTCTCTACTTTTTTATTTTTTAATAAACTTTTGGAAGCTATTATTGACTCGATATATATTTATCTAAATATTTTCTATGTAAACGGAACATTTAAAAGGGATTTGGCGAGTTTTTTTGGCGGGATTTTTCATGCTTAAAACAGTGTTATTTCTATTTCGATTATTATTTTAATTTGCTTCGTTTTAAAATGTATTTAAAAGCCAAATTAATAGTTTTATGTAAATTTTACCACACATGACGAAAATGAAGAAAAATGAAAAATATTCGCAAAGACCGAAAATGCGCTTTTACGCGCCTACAATGTAATATTGAAACGAACATGAAAAATAATCAGTCAAATAAACTAACTGATTAAAACTCATTGCAATGTTAATCATTCCTTCAAAGAGATAAACATATCCATTTAATACCAATAAATGTTCCACAAAAAAGGAAGTAGTTATCCAAATAATTTAAACAACTTTGAAAGCTCCCTTAAAATATAATGTATCCCGCCAAATAAATTTATCAATTAGTAAAAGTTCTATCAAAATCTAGTATTAAAATATGAAGAGCAAATATGGCAAAATAGATTTTTCTTTTGTTGCCGAAGTAGAAAGCAAACAAGTCGCCTGAAGTCAATGTGCACTATGTAATGTACAGCAATCTTTTGCCACTATGTTTGGTTAATAATAATAATAAAAGAACCACCAAGATTACTATGAAATTATATCTTAAAACTGTAAGTTTTATAAATGTGTTTTTTTTTTTCTTTTTCAGATGAAATTCTGTGGTATTCCATTATTATCCTCTTTATTCAAGAAACGGAGAGGAACCTATAAACTCTCCAAACCCAATACCGACGCTACTCCAAATGTCGTGCTCTTGAAATACTACAAACTACAGGGCAACTTTGAACTATGTCAACGCCTCGCATGGCTGGCTACTTCTAAACTCACGTACCCAACAATTACCATCCCGTGATCCACACCGCGCGTCAACACTGTTCATATTCGTCGAAATATGCAAGAATAAAGAGAATAAAAGACTGAAAGGACGAGATGAACTGAATGTCAGCTTTTGTATTTGGAATAAACAGAAAAGTTGTGAGAATATTTGTGACTCTTTAGAAGTGTTTGAAAAAGGATTTTTCGGCAACACAAATCAAAAAGTGTACTCTATTTAGGGCAGGAATGGTGCAAAATGGTTTTATGATTCGATAAGCTCCAAACATTTCTGTTTTGATTCAGTAAAAATTGTAATAGTTTCCTTGCCACGAAACTTGATGGGAAATTTTGCCAGTACTGACTCTGAGAACTTGCGTCTTTAAAAATACATGAAAAATGACTGTAATTTCGATCAAAAAGTTCACTCACATTTTGTAAAAGAATTGTTTCATGTTTTGGAATAAATAGGAATCTTTGATTGAATAAAAATTTAATAACCCATTTTATTGTTTCATTATTTTCCTCTTTCGGCAAAAAGAAAACAATTTCACTGACGTAGTACGCAAATGAAATCCCGGATAGATATTTAAAAAAAAATTGATATTTGTAGCAAAATATCTTGAAATGGTATCTTGGGGATACAAGTCAAATTTTCCAAGATGGCAAAAGGCCCTTGATAAAGAGGATACTACCTCGTTGATTTAAAATAAAAACGTGTACAATTGATTTGTTAGAAAAACACGACATTACTTTCCTGTCCCTTCAATAGAAAAATCAGCAAAAATCAGCACACCAGCAGGGAAAAAGGCAGAGCGGGGTAAAAGATAATTCAGGACGTTGACTAGGGGTTAGTCAGCGCCACCTAGATAGTACACGAGAACACATGCATGGCATACTGGGGGAGTTCTAAGGGGGGAGGGGAGGTGGATAACATTGGCGGTGTGAACTCAGCAGCTTTTAGTGATCAATTACACTTTAAATACCAGCTATACGAAGGCGAGTTTCTTCCTCAATACACAAATGTCGAACAATAGCAAGGGCGGATCCAGAAATTTTTCAAGGAGGGGAAATTAATTCTTTCTTACCTCTGACTACGTACCTGTTTTTTCTTTTCTTTTTTTTTTGGGGGGGGGGGCTTCCACATTATTTTGAATTGAAACAACTAAAACAAAGATGTTAGATGATTTAATGAGGGGGGGGGGAGCAGAGGAAATCCCTGAACGTCTTCCTCTCTTTTTATCGTTACAAAAGATATTCTAAATTTCGTGTTTTTAGAACTTCAACTTTCTAATAATTCCGGGGAAATGCTAAGAACATCCCCGGCCTTAACATCTTCGAATATCGCAGTTTTTGAAACCTTAATTTCGTAAAATTACCGAAGGAAAATCTCTGATCCCTACCCCTTCCACTAGCGTCATCAAAGATTGGCTATATACACACTTGCGTTTTTAGCACTTGTTTTCCGAAATATTGCTGGTGCAATAACCCTCAAGGGAGGGGCGATCGCCCTCATCTGCCCTTGAACAATAGATCTTTTAGAAGACATTTACACAATTTTACAGTAGGTTGAATCAGTGGGAAGATTGAGGATGATCGCAGTGAGACAACAGGTGAAGTTCGACAAAGCATCGTTTTCCTGACTTCCGAGAACATTGTAACAACCGCTGTCCGATCTGTCGCAGTGGTCTTCCAGAAGCTATTATCAAAAATCGCGACAAATGCTTTAAAGGTCTTTAATTAATGTCTTCGTTAATTATTTTCATTCAAAGACGCGACTTAGCTAAAAACACTCTCTAGCAACTGTTCTTTAAAAAATAAATAAATAAACAAAAATAAAAATAAAAATCGGGCCACCCGTTTTGGGCACTAGAGTGCCACAGGCACAGACCGACAGATACACAGACACGTCAAACTTATAATCCCCATTCTTAATGGGTCAAGGGTTAAAACTAGCTAGAGATTGATTCAATCACAAACTGAAAGCAAATATTTTGGAAAGGGCACTGGTTTAGAGGTAACAACACTGTGTTAGTTTGCTGTGATGCTACATCTACAAGAACTTTCATCATTAATATTGATGAAAGATTAATATGGCATTTAAACACTAAGAATATCGACATGCCACATCTACAAGAATTTTAATAATTTCTCATAATAAAAGATTAATGACATTGAAGCACTAACCACCAATAAGTGTATACAGGGATGCACCGATTAATCGACCATAATCGGCTACTTGACCGATTATTAATAATCGGTAAAATCGGGCCGATTAATCGGCTTAAAAAATATTTTTTTAATTTTATTTTTTAAAGTATACCTTCACTAAGAAACTATGGTAAACAATTTTACTAAGAGTAATAATAATCCTCAAAGTTGATATAAAGTTTTTAATAAAATAATTCTCCGATTTTGAATAAATATACACATAGACAATGTTGCAACATTTTTAATGTGTCGATACTTTTCTCCTTAGTTAGCATAGTGCTTTTAGATTGCCTCTAATTCTCACAAAGAATTTCAAGTCTTGCACTAAATTGCTACAAAGAATTGAAATATTTAAATTGAAAGTACTTCTAAATGAGAGTGCTCACCACCTCCCCCCCCCCTTTTTTTACTTGTCATGTCCAGTTCACATAATTAACAACGTGTTAATGCAATATTGTTGACAATAATATGAATAATTATTCTTTGAAATTTGAAAAAAAATTAATTATTTTGAGATAAGTAGGAAAATGAAAAAAAACAAAAATCTTCTCTCAGAAGTAAATTACTTACTATTCCTAAACTCAGAATCATAAAATCAAAAGACAAAACAGTGATGGTGAAATTAATAGTATTGAACATAATCACCCTCATCATTAATCGGCTTAGTCAATTAATCGGCCGATTATCAAAAGCCGATTAATCGGTAATCGATAATCGGTCAATTTGCTTATCGGTGCATCCCTAGTCTACACGTCACATCAACAAGCACTTTCGTCACTTTCAAGATGAAATATTAATGGCATTGAAGCACTGGCTACTAGCAGGGTTGTCTTAATACCTCATATCTAATCACGATATTTGGCAAGAAAACTACGAAAGAAGTCTAAGCTCACCTGTTTTCGAGAGATGCACTGACACTTATGAAGTCCCAGGCTGCTAGATGTTGGACCAGCTCACACAGCCCTACGCCGCCGGCATGCGGACAGACAGGGACTGAAATCAGAAAGTACTTTGGAGAAACAGGGTAATGAGATACGAAAAATGCTGGGTTACGTTTTGATTATGCACTTTACATCCATTATCCCTCAATTTTAACTAAAATTTCCTTGCAATTACAGTACGTTAAAATTTTTTATCTGGATGTTTAATCGGAACAATTCATATACAGTGCATTTATATAGAACTGGAAGTAAGAATATTCTGCGTAGCATAAATTTAAAGTATTAAATCAAAAAATAAAATCGAAATCAAACTATATTGGAAGTATTTTTTTGTATCCATATACAGTGAAGCATATTTTAAATCAATCGAAACTACGTTTTCCTGCATTTTATGTTTTTTCAGCAGTTCCCAGTTTTTCCGTATGCTAATAATGTTCCCATATTTTTCCCGGATTTTACGTTTGTTTTACATAGTCCCTTAATCGGGGTTTCACTGTATTTAGATTAAAAAATCTATACCAATAGTTAAAAAAAAATCTCCAAAAGAAGGAGATTCCCGATAAGTTTATGTGAAGTCTTTCCCAATGATAAGCTTGAGTGAAGTTTTGCCCACTCGAAAAAGCTTGGCACCAAGCCTATCATCTAGGGAGTTACGTTAAGGAGGTAGCTGCTTCTCTCCTGGTTTTAATAAGTATAATGTTTTTATGTATATGTGTCTACCGCCTTCTCAATGTAACGTATATTGTGACATCCCTTTTTCCTCAACCCCTTTCTCACGAAATTCGAAATGTTGAGCATCCTTGGCACTGGTTCTCAATGGATGCCGTACGAGAGACTTATCAAAATGTCAGTAGACGCATCAAGGTTGCCATGTTTATCGTCAAATTTTAGTTGAGCGAAGGTTTCTAAAATTTCTCGAAAGTTTCTATTAAAAGGAAACTTACTTCACTTCACTTCACACTCTCCAGGGTCCCCCGTACCTACCACAGCTTCGTGGTTTAACCGGGATAGGGCCCTGAAGAGCGCTCTGTTCTTAATTTTGAACCAGAACCTAGGGTCGAGAAAACCCTAGGGCCCAGCACCCCCAGAGGTATCGTTTCACTTGGAGGACTTTGTGACCACGACATTTTTAACGCCTCCCAGCCACCATTAATCAAGGCGGTGGATCTTTGATCTGCTGGGTTTCGAACCCGGGTCCCTCCGGACACGAGTCCGATGCCTTACCGATCGGGCCACCACGGCCCCAAAGGAAACTTACTACAAAAATTAAGAAATAAATAAGGGTAAAGCATTTTTACCTTTGAACTTGTGAGCCATGAGGTAGATTGCCAATATCTCGTTGACGCCGCCAAGTCGACATGAGTCGATCTGACAGAACTGGAGAGCGCCCGCCTGCAACATCTGCTTGAACATCACCCTGTTGTGGCACTGTTCTCCGGTTGCTACACCAATACTGTAAGGTGCCAAAGCCTGAAACGGAATAAGTAAAAATCAAATTTCTATTTAATACTAGCGGGCAGTGGCGTACATAGCGCCCCCGCGGCGCGGAGGGGCGCCAAAGGTTGGGGGCGCACTCTGAAAAAATAACACAAAAAACTTTTTTTCCCCCGTATTCAATGTCACTTCCAGGTGTTCCGAATGAAATCTGCATCGATACGTCACATATGATGCATAACGTAATGATTTCACCACCCTCCCTGCCTTCTCGACGAACTTACTCAAAAATTTTTGAGTACTAAACAACGCAGGGGATGAAGTATGAGTTTATACTCGTAGTAGAAGAATTAATTTTATCCTCCTGCAAGGAAGTAACTTATTGAAACTTAACTGTATATAATTTGACTGCAAATATTTTTCCTTTTATTATTTTTGTAATGTGCAGTAACCTTTAATGAAACTTGGAGTATAATTACTGTAAGATATCCTGGTATTTTCTAGTAAGATTTCAATGTGGCAAATGCACAGTGTTTATTACCTTTCCTGAATTCTGCTTTTTCATTGCAATTACAATTTTCACTACTTTATATTTTGAAATAAACTTGATTTTAAATATCAGAATACTCTTCAACGAAGTCTTATTATAGCTTTTAATTTTCTGCCATAAATCTAAGATAGGGCATACTTATAAATCTTACGGGGGGGGCGCACTAATAAATTATGCGGGGGGGGGAGCGCACCAAAGTCTATGTACGCTACTGCTAGCGGGTGAGGCAAATAACTTTGATGAAAAGGGTATACGCATCGCCTGGTTAATGGGTTATTTGCCTCACTGACGAACCGACAGGGTAATAAAGCAGTAAGTAACCGCCCCTAAGCAAGGGCTAAGGCAGAAACATGCAATACTCCTCCAGCTCGTTTATTCCAACCATGGACTGCAGTTTCGTGCTTATTATGCACTCATCAGCATGATATAGGAATTAAACGAGATGAATGCAAAAATCCTCTATTAACAAGGTAATATTCTCCACATCAGGTATAGGCATACATAAAAAGTTTTCAATGAAGAATTAAAGATGAAAAGTTGGGAAAGTTTTAAAAACAAAATAGTCCTAAAAGCCGTAAGTATGAGACAAAATTATGTAAAATCTCATGTTCTTGACTTAAAAAAATTTTAATTCTTATTATATTACTCATATAATGATTTACATTAATTTCACTAACTGCTGCCACTTTTCTCAATTATATAATAAGTTTTATAATGTTATTTTAAGTGGAGCGTATAACATGGTGGCTGTCGGGTAATTCCACTCAAATTGACAATTTCGATTTTTCTCTAAAAATTATTAATGTCGTATTTGTAAGTGCTGATGGATTTAATACAGCATCTAGACCTACATTAAGAAAAGTATTAGGCATTATTTTCCATTTTTAATTAATACAACAGTTTTTATAAATATTTCCTCTTAAGCGGGACTTGGTACTCCGACTTACCCTAGTTAGGAGTGGTGTGACACTGCTACAGATAAAAAATCAGCTTCTCCACAACTACTAATTAGGCTTGCTGGATAGTTTTATTCAAATTACTCAGTGAGGAAATTAAGAGAATACCTTGGAGATAGTTGCATGTCCTAGTATGTCATCTGGACTGGTAGGTTCTTCTATCCAGAGCAGGCGGAAGTCCTTCAGTTCTTTCATCCAGGATATTGCTTCGTCCACGTCCCACTTTTGATTCGCATCCACCATCTAAACAAAAAGATTAAAACTGCCTCACTCCAATGACTTACATTATTTTTCATTAAAGAATTTTACTAATTCATATTATGTTCAACACATTTTTAGCAACTAGATCAGGGAGTCGGATTATTTTGCAGTTGCAGAACTTTCAAACAGCTATCAAAGCTCAAGTCAGACCAAGCCAATAAACTGAAGTTAAGGAAAAGTCTTCTCAAAGTGATGTAACGTCAGTGAAAAGCATGAGACAGCTAACGGGTTAGTAATAACAGTCGAAACTATTCTAAAGAAATGGATGATACGCTTCTCATGTAGGCACAGCTATTGAAATGAAATAATATATCTTTTCAAACGCATTCTATGTTTAGGAAAAAAAGTTCCACTGAAAAATAATTCCAATTAGAAAAACTTGACAGATTTGCGGTTAAAACTCAAAGACATGCTCGCGTTTAAAGTTTTAAGATCCGGTGCAGAAAATAAAATCGGATCATAGCGCCCTTTCAGTAGAATGACCGCTTGTCCTTCTACTGAAGCCGCTCTACTACTGTTAGCGGCTATACACTGCGATGCAAAAGTTTAGACAAAATGCAAATATGTGAATAAAAAGAAAACTATTCAACGAAATGCTTTCAAATTTCTACTGCAGGTACACAATATGGTCCCAAATACGTGTCTGGAGTTCTTATAACTATAACTGGAATCAAATTTTGGATATTACAAAAGACATTATTTTACATTGTTGCAAAAGTTTAGACAATAGTCAGATTTTATGCAAATATCCCTTGAAATGCGATTGGTGGAAGAAATGTGGGACTGTATTATTCATTTATAAAGTGCAGAGACTGCTGAATAAATAATCAAAATCTCAAAAGCTCTTTAGTTCTCGTGTAAAGAAGATGAGAAAGTTTGGAAGCCGAAATTTTAAAATGAACCTACTTTATTAATTTTTTGTCTTTTAAATCGGCTCTAGTATGGTAATACATTGTTTTTTACTTTGTGGAGAGCAAATTCAGACATGCGTATCGATCAAAAAGTCCAAGAAAAATTACATCTCTGAAGGATGAAGGAATTGAAAAAACGGCTCAGACTGACGATTCGCCCCTTAATCCTATAAAACTTCAACTTGGGTTAAAAACAGCACGTGACAGCATAAGTAGATGAACAACTGAATTGGAATGCATAAAAAAAACGAAAAAATTGTGCCTGAGCCTTTTCGGACAGAGTGTCCCAAATAAGCCAGATTTTAATGTGAAAAGCAGCATATGTATCATCGTGACTAAAAAATGAATGGTACTTTCTTTGATAAAAATTATTAAAATTGGGATGGCCTAGATGGATTATAATTCTTTTCGCGGTACTTGAGAAATATCCAATGATCATATGCTGTGCTGCTTTTACCATTAAAATCTGGCTTATTTGGGACACTCTGTCCGAAAAGGCTCAGGCACAATTCTTTGTTTTTTTTTTATGCATTCCGATTCAGTTGCTCATCTACTTATGCTGTTACGTGCTCTTTTTGACCCAAGTTGAAGTTTTGTAGGATTAAGGGGCGAATCGTCAGTCTCAGCCGTTTTTTCAATTCCTTCATCCTTAAGAAATATAATTTTTCTTGGACTTTTTGATGGATACGCATGTCTGAATTTGCTCTCCACAAAGTAAAAAACAATGTACTACCATACTAGAGCCGATTTAAAAGACAAAAAATTAATACAGTAGATTCATTTTCAAATTTCGGCTTCCAAACTTTCTCATCTTCTTTACACGAGAACTAAAGAGCTTTTGAGATTTTGATTATTTATTCAGCAATCTCTGCACTTTATAAATGAATAATACAGTCCCGCATTTCTTCCACCAATCGCATTTCAAGGGATATTTGCATAAAATCTGACTATTGTCTAAACTTTTGCAACAATGTAAAAAAATATATTTTGTAATATCCAAAATTTGGTTCCAGTTATAGTTATAAGAACTCCAGACACGTATTTGGGACCATATTGTGTACCTGCAGTAGAAATTTGAAAGCATTTCGTTGAATAGTTTTCCTTTTATTCACATATTTGCATTTTGTCTAAACTTTTGCATCGCAGTGTATTTCCCTCCAAAAGGTGTTATTGATAGCGAGTGTAAAGCGGTTTAAGTCACAAAACGCTGCGTTTTATATCTCAGTAAATATTGGTCGTACTAATGTTAAACTTGGTGTGCTTAAATTGTTTTGTTATATTCGTGATTTCCCTAAATATAAATTTGGGGACCGAGGATTCGTATAAAATGTTACATTTCGTATTTTTGACTAAATTTCTTTCACATTTCAAACTTTGAACACCTTAAATCTGCACTTTGTTTTGAGCATTTTCGCAATCGGAAGTAAGCACCTAGGACGACTGGTTGCGAAAATGAAGATCTTCCAAGTTAAACCGAAACACCTTGTATATTTTAGTATTTGTTTTTTCTTATAAGAAGGAGAAAATTAAATTTAAAAAAAAAACATTTTTATAAAAAAGAACTAACCTTTTTTTACTCACCAATAAATTATTTGCTCCGATTTCTTTGCGTATTAAAGCCAGTCTTGCTTTGTCGTTTTCAATACTTTGCCCCACTTTAGCCTTAAATCTGGAAATTGAAAAGAATAACGATTTTCTTGTTTGCGAAAATGTTAAACAAAAGAAGAATGAAATACGGTGTTATTCTAAATGATGAACCCATTTTTAGAAATTCATATTTATTGAAGTACAAATCCAAAACGAACAATCTTTTGGTCAATGGAAAGAGGCAGTTTCAAAGCTTTTTTCTTTCAAATATAAATGTTCAATGTGTCCACGGTAGAGAATTATAATAACTAAATTTAGAATAACACTGTAGTATAAGTCTCGTTGCAGTTCCTTTTAAAAGGATGGAATCCTTTTCCTTCATTTTATATTTTACATAACTACACATTTTCCATATGTTGATGGACACACTCATTCACTTAGTCAGAAGAGCAAAGGAGGGTCCGACTCAAATATCTTCGGAAGGTTAAAACCTCCGAAGATTAAAACATGTTCAATTCATTTTTTTTCCACTTTTTGCTTTTCCAAACCCAAATATATAGGCCAATCATTTTTTGGGCCAAGGATCGTAGGGGGAGGGGGGAACCTCGCTGGAATACTTTTTTTTTTTGTCGTGTCTATGACTTAGCCGAACTAAATAACTGCATGGATCCTAATAACTGCTTTTACGATTTGTGGGATGTTATCGTCGTAAAGGTCTACAAGTGACGGCAATACACCAATTTCTCTCAGGTTCGCACTTATTGCTGGACACTCAAAGATATGACAAGGTGTAAGCTGTGTATCTGGGCAATTACAACTGTTTCTATAAATTCTTCTACTCTCTCCATCAATTTTCATGCCTCTGTGATGGCCGGTTCTCAGCCTGGTTATAGTTTTTGTTATTGGTTGACTTGTATTTATTTCACAAAGCTGGTGTTTCACTTGGATTGATTTATCTCTAAGTTTATAGCTATTGCGTTTGCATCTTGGAGATAGACACTGTTGTTGTTAGTATTAAGGTCTCTGGACTCCTTGGCTAATTTATCAGCATATTCGTTGCCTGCTATTTTGACATGTGCAGGTATCCACTGAAGCGTACAGTTCTTGTTCATAGCCTGGAGCAAGGATATTTTAAGTTGTGCATATATCTTGCTACTTTTATGCCAGAATTGAGTTTTATAAAATTTACCTGAAATTTACTAATTTTACTTATGATCACTCGCTGATATGACACTTGCATATATTAACCCTTTAACGTCCGGTGTGCTGAATTCGGCACATACCTCCAGAATCATTTTGCCCCAGTTGTTAAGTGATGTATTCCACAATAGAATATTGTGACGCTTTTGGCACATTTGTATCTGCCGGCAGCAGTAAGTCTTTAAAAAATAAGTAGGTGTGCTTCCTATGGTCTCCCTTGATTGAGATTTGGAAGGAAAAAATTGTTTCCTTCGGTGAAAAAAATGTTGTCCAGAAAGGGTTCACTGAAATTTTTATTGCTTACCATAAAAGAAGAGTAAAATATTCTGTGAGAAAATACTTTACTCTTCTTGTAACATGTAATTCGATCAAAGTCAGATCACTTTGCGCAAAAGCTGAAATAAAAGCAGCATTAGAATTGGAAACAAAATCAGCCCAGAAATAGAGGTTGCCCTGTGACGAAAATGCCTTTTTTTGTCCAATTTATTCTGTCGCCCTCGACAGTAAACTCATTTCTTAATGAAAGATTTTACTTAAAATCAAAAAGGAGACATTTTTGTACTTACGCTGTGAATCCTTCCTTTAGTTTTTCTTGGCAAAGCTAAAATTACGAAAAAACTAAATAAGAATTGTTAAGAAAAATTATTTTAATTAGTATAGTGAGATTCATGGTACATAACATGGTGCAACTCTTGAAAAGAAATTATAACCTCAAAATTATGCTGTTACCTTGTTGCCAAAACAAACCTATTGGTAACATATTTATGTGCTAATTACAAGATTTTTAATCAGCGCTGAATTTCCAACTTGTATAAGGTAATTCAGGTTTACACATCACATCTGGTAACCCCCCCCCCCGTAACTGTATTTCTCCATTTTAGCAACAACATGCGCTTATAGTTTATTTTTCAAGAGCATTCATGTATAAAGAAGCTTTATGCATACACTACAGCTATTTTCAGAGAAATTTTAGAGATAATTGCGGATTTGAAGTAAAGTAAAAGATAAGTATGATACTTTTTGATGCTTGATCTAAGGTAGTACCTTTATGAATTTATGTTTAAATAACTTACACTTCTCTAGTTTTTTTGAATTATCTGTGTATACAATAAAGAAACATCATATCATAAAGAAGGTTGCTATTATTGATTGGCTTTTGTTTGGACAAGAGGGATTAGGGCGATTAAACTTGGCAAAAAGATTACTTGCCTTTCTTAGCCAAAAGATCGGCCCTTTTTTCTTTCGAAGTTCACTACCAGTAGGCGTGGGGGCACCTTTTTATTTGCGTGAGACAATTCATGACTGCCAGTCACGAACTATACTTTTCAGTAGAAGCAAATGTTAGCTGATGATCAGTTAACTCGGATGACTATTATGATTCGCATGGCAGTTATCAAGTTGACATTTTATTTTCAAGATTTCTTTAGTTTATAAATTGGGGAATGAATGTCCACTCTTGGACGAATCTTTTAAAGTGCTAAGTAGTATTAAATGTCAAAAGATCATTTATCACCATCAACTATCGCACAAGAGAAAATACCACTGTTGACTGAATAAAAAAGCACACTGTGTAGATAAATTTACCATGAAACATTTTCGTTCAGAAATTGTGACAAAAAGAATTATCTTGTCTCTTACGTGTTGAATCTTTTCGTTCGAGTATCCTAACCAGCCGACGCTGGTGCAGTAAGCTGGATAACCTTCACGCCTCAGAAAAGCCTCTGAAACAAAAAGTAAGTTGAAAAAGTTGCTTTTAACTTATTAACTTCCCTTCACAAAAACTAAAATTTCTTTTACAAAAATTGGACAAATTTTAAATTCTTACCTCTTTCTTCCTTATCCTTCCTCTTTTCTCTCAAAATACCTTTCAAAAAAGTCATAAGAATGAAAATCTTGCTCTAAGATAATGATAGTAAGTAAAATAATAATTAGCAAGATTAAAAATGCATCAGCAAACTGTAGCATTGAAAATACTTTTAGTACATCACATAAAGTTATTTTGTAAGGCGAAACAGGTTTTGCACCAAGTGTGTGGAATTTCATCTTCATGAGCTGATTTTCCGGTCACCTTGTCTAATGATCAGAGAAGTTTGACCCGGACGGAGTGGTCCCGGGCTCGAATCTCGGTTCGAGCATGGATGAACTTTCCCTCTCCTGTCCTTGTCTCTTCTTTATATGAATGCGCTGTTATGTGAATGAATGGTTGCCTACCCTATAAACGGATGTTTTATGGCCTGTGTGTACTGTGGAAGTTGGACTCCACACTAAATGACGGCGCAGTTGGAAAAGTGAAACAGGGCAGCCCAAATTGCCCGCCTGGCTAGCACAAGACAACAATGAGCTGATTTTTGCATGCAAGAAAAGCTAATTTTCTACAGAATCTATAACTTTTCGGGGACCCATAGACTTGAAAGGCCCTCGGCCGGCGTCATTGACCTAATGGCAGATCAGGCTCTGATAGTAGCAATATTGTGTTGTAAAATGCCTGCCTCCTATCTTTTCGAGCACCCTACACTAGTTACTAACATGTGAACAAACCAGAAATTTGTGTAGCAGGACCTATCATTGAAGAGTTTCAAAATGCAAAACCTACAAAACTGTTGAACCGCGCGTTATGGGCCCTTTTGGTATAAACGTTTTTGTGGTTTTGTCACAACAATATTAAAAGCGAAATGTAAAGTCTGAAAAGAAAATAACTGTACACATCGAAAAATAACAGTCAGGTAATTTCCCTTTCTTGCCAGTATTCTCAAAATTGTTAAATAAAAGGATCAATTAAATCGCAGTCAATTTGTGAAGAAAAAGTAACTAATCAGGGGAAAATGCTTTCTCAAAATGTGTTTGCAAAAGACATAATGGAAATGGGACTTACTCAAAGCTTCCTCCTTCGTTAAAGCATCTGTTCTGAAATAAATAAACGAAATAATTAATTAGACCTAGAGTGCAAAATATTAGTACTATTAATAACTATAGCTTCAAAGTAATTTTCAAAAACAAAACAAATGCTGACATAAGAAATAAATAACGTACATGTATCTAAAATCGATAGTTGAGACTAAGGTTTCTGGTTCCTGAAAGTAAAAATTATTTTAATGAAACTGCATTACAAAAGAATTTTCTATTTCATAAGGAACGATGCAAATCCAGCACAAAGCATTTCTTTAGTTCTGCCTATTGTGGAAATCACTTGCTGCAGATTTAACAGAGGTTCTTGTAATAAATGTTTTCCCACGTAGATTAGAATTAGAATTTATTTCGTACAATATGTCTTGTAAAACCGGTGAGCAATAAAAAAGCAAAAATTAATCCATAAATGATTAGAAGGCTAAAACTTCACCGTGAGTGAGACTTTCCATCTGCACGATTCATGTGTGCGAGAGAGATTGCCTTTACTTTTGTAATTACATTAGTATTACAAAGTAAAGGCAAACTATCATTATTATTTTTAACACTAACATTATTATTTTTTAAATTTTACTCACTTGTGTGCGCTCAACAATTTTTTGAACCAACCAACTTAAGCAATTAATTGAACCTACCGCTTTCCTTTACGTTTGTAGAAAGTCTCTCTAAGCGCAGATTTTTACCAAGATCCTGTTGCTGAAATACTTGTCTAAGGAATTTACTCAAGAAGAAATGGTGATTTGAATTTTATTCCTCTAACTCATAAAGAAACGCGATCACATGAGAATTTATTACCATGTCCACCAGGAGTTTCCATAGGGGTTTTCCCTCCATCCTGGCCCATAGATCCCAGATGGCGTTGACTACAGCTGCCGTCGCAAGATGGATTACACCCTTTTCAGGACCAACCTGGGGAAGAACAAGAATTAAACTATTTAGTCTTCGATGATGCTTAATCTATGGTAGAAATTGGTGAGTAAATATAAATATTATTGATTTTATTTGAACTACTTCTTTTGAGCAGGCATATGTTTCCCAGTTAAGTGTTTCAGAACTTCTTGGAGGGGTAGGGTGCATTCTCACGACTTGAGGTAATATAGCAATGCGGCGTCAGATATGTTTTCTTTAAGTGGTGATGTACACAGTGAAAATTATTTTTAATAATATAATTCAAAAAGCAAAAGGCACAAGAGTCAAAGTAAATGCTGGAAGTTCTTTCCACCAGCTACAAATGCACGCCTCACCTATGGATCTCCGAACAGTCTGGAATACTCCCGGCATATCTAGAATTTTACAGCGTTGGGAAAATTGGGCATTTCCGACCCCTCATGGATCAGACTCATTTCTGAGGTGTTGTATTTCTTGCAGTCATGGTAGATCTTTTGATCCCACTGAGCTATAACGCTAAGAGGAGAGAGAACTTCCCATTCTTCAGCAATGAAATTCGCGGTCTGAATTTGCAGCGAATATGGCAAAACGTTTCGCTTAATAAAACATCTTGTTCAATGGGAAAAGACAGCTTCTTTTGCTAATCAGAAACTGAGCAGATCAAGGACCCTAAAAATGCAAGGCAGAATGTTTAACTGAATAAAAATTGAGTTTAAATGCAAAAAGAGCAATCCTTTTGTCCCACTCTCTTGGGTGCCGCCAAGTTCAGTCTCCTCTTTGTGTTAGAGCTTAATGTTTGGCACTTTAAGTGCTCACTTAAAACTCCCGAACTGCAGTTTGTTTTGCGCTGTTTTCCTCAAAAAGCAGAACACGTCTTAGCTGCTTGCCACTGTACCAGTGTGCCGGAAAAGATAGGAGGAGGCAGCAACAGATTTTTCTTTTGAATAGAGTTTCGTAAAGGTTTCTTTGCATGAAGTACGAACTAATCTAGTTCTACCTTACCCATCGGAGCTGTGAATCGCTCGTCAACTCCCTCCAGAACTTGGCAAAGTTTTCGAAGATGGATCCCAGAGATCGACCGATGACCAGCGACGACAATGCTTTTACCGCAGTAACCACTGAAATAAAAGCATACAATAAAGTATTTTTTAAAAAAAGTTAGATTACACAACTAAAACGAATAAATGAGGTTTGTCGTATTAGCTCAGTGTTCTGTGAGAACGGGTACACTTTGCCCACTAAACTATCCACTACCCCATATAATACACCGTCAACTCGACTATTCTATCCAGAGACTGCAATTTCGTTCTTATTCGAATTCTTCGATCTAGAATAGATAGTAGCGGAGCTGGAGGCAGAAAACATCGAATAGAAACTAAGGCAGGAATTCAAGTGAAACACCATTGCAATCGCTTCGAATTGCAATCGCTACTGGAAGTGAATTACATTATCATCAACTTAACTTGGCACTGACGTCACTACGGGTGGAGCCAATAAGAGCTCATAAGCAGTCAGTGATCACCTCTTATTCGCCAAGTAGGCTGTGACGTTTTATCTAGCTCGTTTTTCATAGGCAAACTTCACGCTGACGTCACGATGTTTTTATCAAGAAACGTTCTAATGTAAATCATTTCCAGTAGCGATTGTAATTTGCGATCGCCTGTTTCACTTGAATTCCTGCCTTTGATGTTTGGCTCTCTAAAGCTTCTATACGGTGTTTTCTGCCTCCAGTTCGGTTACTTCCTATTCCACATTGATGAGTTCTTGAAAGTACGAAACGGCAGTTTCTGGATGGAATAACTGAGTTGACGGTGTATTATATGTAGTTCTGCTTTAGTCCCGAGTTAGGGGAGGTAACTCACTGCTTAGTTTCGATTACCTTCTGTGAGTTTTAGTAGATCAATTCATTGTTCGTATGAATAACTAGAACACGGAGATTAAATTGAACAACTTTTAGTCATATAAACGTAACTATTGTGAATTCATGGATTGCATGGAGTGCTCAAATAGTGTTGCTGTTGTTGTTGTTTTAAATATTATTTAGGATAGTGAGCTAAAGTTTTATCACTAATCCATTTTATACAAATTTCCAAAAATTAGAGGCCGGTTTAAGCTGTTAGAATTCTGTAGTAAAAAAAAATTATAGCATGTTTGGATAAATTGACTGTTCGGTTAAAAGAAGTTCAGATACTCAACGTTTTACTGTTTACACACTTGGAAGAGCAAACATAGCTAGAGGCTAAGGATTTTGGAAGGTGGTTGTTTCTAAAACCCTCCCACTCTGCGATTGCCCACTAGCTTCTGCCTTTCCATAATCTATTCTGTCATTAGATCGTTTATTAAACTCAGCTAGTCAAACTAAGCATTGTTGGGATTCGTCGTTGGATGAGTCCACTTCTAAGCTGCTTGAAAACAAGAAAAGCGAAGGTTGTTTTGATAAAGCGTTGGCAAAACAAATAATTGAAGCGTCGCTGTTCATTCATAATGAAAAATAAATTTAAACTCAAAACTCGCGCCAAATTCTTCTATTAGAAGAACATTGCGGAAGTCTAGATTGGTCGAGGGCGTTTTACTTCATTTCCAGGGAATTCCATGCATTTATTCTTTCGCTAAGCGTCAACAATGCTAAGAAGCACTTTAGTATGTTTTACTTACCGATTTCGGTTCCTCTACCAATGGTGAAGGTGAAACCGTATCCTTTGTCGCCGCCAGAAGAGCTCACCACGACGTACGCGCAGGAATAGTCTGGATCCACGTGCTGCAATAAAAAAGGAGCTATTCAGTGACATGTAAAACGTTTAACCTTTCAACGGGCGCAGCCTCTATACCAAGGAGAAAGGTTTGCACAGATCTCTCAGATACACACGAACACTTTTGGCACACTTCGTTGCTGGTAGTGAGGAGTGAGATTGTTCAAATAACTAACAGAGTTTTAGCAATGATCTTTATCGGTGTAGCAATAATAGAAATGGCTGTCATCTTTATAAAAATAGATGTATTTATTCTATATCAAAGAATTAAATTGCAAGAAATGTATTTACAAAAAGACGTAAGACGTTCTTGTCAACGTAGAATTGACAAGAACCAATTCAGAACTCATTGCCAAAATGTGCAGTCGACTGTTTAAGGACGGAATTCAGGTGAAATGCTGCATCTCCAAAAGTGCGTTGCACACGTAAATTTTCGGATTCTTGTAAAACGTTATTTGCACAAAAACGCCAATTCGGCGTTTTTGCGCAAAATGCAAACATTTCGCAAAATTTCTTTCAGAAATGCAAAAATTTAAATTTTGCAAAAAATTTTTCATACAGTTAGATCAAATTAAAACGTATAGACACTTTACGATAGAAAATGAGAATTCCAATCGAGATTTTCATTATGGATTTCGATTCGAGGAATTTTTTTAATCATTGGTTCAGTTTAATGTTAGAGTAGAAGCAGTGTACATGAGAGATACGCGCGATTTTTCTAAGTTACATTCATTACCTACATTGATCTTGTTACATACGTTGGTTTTTGAGTTTTACTACAGTTACAGTGGAGAGTTTCGAATATTATCATACTTTTTTGAGCTTCCTTAAAACGGTATTATTTTCTCATTAAAAAAAAACCACCAAAAGTTTTTTAATACTCCGCCGTATGCCTCATTGTGGAACTCGTGCAGCGAGATGGACATTCATATCTCATAGAGATGTGCTCATAGCTAAAATAGAGGCCTCGGTGACTTAGAGGCAGAGTATTCTCCTCGTAAGCAGGAGGTCGCGAATTTGAGTCCTGTCTTGCCGATATATGTTACTTCAACCTCTGTGCCGTAAATCGGTCCTGTACTTGTCAGGAGGCAAGGTGCATAGTACACAGTCCTAATGTATGTCGAAGCTCATGGCTTCTGTAGAAGTGCGCAAGGAATCTGAGAAGAACAAAAAGATTCTAAGTGCATATAAATCACCTCAGTAAAATGTAAGAATGCAACATTTGAATATATAGGGCAATACCTTTACCTGCAATACCTTTATTTTTGCAATGGTTCGTCTTGGATGTTTCCAATGGCAAATATGCTCAAAATGAAGAGCAGAGTTATATACAAAAAGTTTGAAGCGAAAAAAAAAAAAAAAAAAGAAAGAAAAAATGCGAAATGTAACTTTTTATACGGATTCTAGCTCCCCAAACTTATATTTAGCGAACCCAAGAGCATAATAAATAATTCGAACACAAAAACTTTGACATTAGTAAGCTCAATATTCACCGAGATATAAAACGCAGCGTTTTGTGACTTACATCAATTTACACTCGCTGTCAGTAACACGTACCGAGAGGAAATATACCCACTAAAGGTTTCAATAGAATGATAACTGATAATTCTACTGAAAGGGCGATACGTCCCCCTTTCATTTTCTGCACAGGTCCGTAAAACTTTGATCTCGAATATTTCTTCGAGTTTTGAAAACAAATCTTTCAATTTTTTGTGTTGGAATTATTTTTTCAATTGAGATTTGATTTTCCTTCAATATAAAGCAGCGTTTTATGGACTACACCGCTTTACGCTCGCTGTCAATAACACCTTTTGGTTGGAAATATAACGGCTAACAAGAATTTTGAATTATATATGTGCATACAGTGTGTCTTTTCAAATTGTACAAGACTTTTGTCGGGTGCTTTTTCAGATCATTGCATAACATTTGCATTTATTTTTCAGCAAGCAGGGAAAAATATAATATTTTTACATTTTCTTCCCAAGACTAAATGTAGATTAAAATTTAAAAGTACGTAATATTTTGATAGACGTATCAAAATGCTTTTGAGCTTTTGTTGAAAAAGGATTATAAACACGTTTAAATAAGTTTACTGATATATAGAATAACATAATTTTTAGGCCCCTTCATGTTTAAGGATCAGGGCACAGGCTTCCTGTCCCAGACAGGGGACGGGACACTTTTAACATCACCATTGTTTGCAATAATTCGGTGTTAAGTAACACTGGCGCGTCCATCACTTCCAAAGGCGATGCCGTCCCCATCTATTCTTCGGAGTGCCTCCCAGGGGCGGACTGGCTCCCCCATGAGGGCGCTAACCCAAACCTCCAAAGGGCGCACTTCAAAATAGCACCCTCCCCCCCCACACACACACGTTTTCTGCGGCAATTATCCGCAAGGTTTTTTTTTTTTACAGCAAAATTAAGTTCGGTATAATATATGTTACCGAAGAGTGCTTTGTCGCACTACTATTCTTTTATAGATTGTATGTGCTTCAGAACTTACAACACAAATGTGTAATCCTGTTCCTATCTTCATTAGTTGTAACACTTTTTATACACAATACGATTAATTTTTAGCAAAACACAATTTTTATCTTCTTTTTATCACTTACTAGCAGTACCCGCACGGCGATGCCCGTGCAAAAAATGGAAAGGAAGTTAACTAAATAAACTAAATAATATCTTTTCGTGTGTGTGTGTGTGACGAACTTATTTATTTTTAGCGAATTTTTTACGTTTCAATGGAACTTTTGACACAACTGTAGTGCCAAGATTTTCGAAAACTCTCAACGGACACAGCAATATTGCCCTTGACATTTAATATAATTCACCGATTTAACCGTAATTTCAATGTAAAATTGGTCGCTAAATCAAAGTTTATTAACATAGGGAACCGATTGTATCAGGTAGCTCAGCCACAACCATTCTTCCATTGTATCTTCCATTGATAGTTCCATTCTGATATTTTCGATAAAACCGAATTTTGAGGAAGTCAACTGAATAAATTTAAATTCACTTCAACCCCCCTCTGAAGTAAAATTATTATATCCTTTAGTTCAAATGCGCTTTATCTTTTAAATTCCACTTAAAGTCATGTTGAAGTTTAAATCAATTCGCCAAAATAAATCAAAAAGACAGAAAATTAAGATAGAAATAGGAGATATTAATCATTCAAATTGAATAAATTTTCAAGGCTTAAATCTATACGCAAATTTAAGCCACAAAGTAACTTCAGGGAGAAAAGAGCAGTCTGTCTGGAAAAATGGATGTAGTGTTTTAGTTTTGCGTAGAGTTAAGCCTTGAAAATTGACTAAATTTGATTAATTAATATCTCCTGTCCTAATTAACGGACAGAAACGTGCTAAAACTTTTCTTTTTCAGAAAAAAACCCTTTCCAGCGATATATAATGTTTTGGGGTGGGATAAGGTTTTCCCCCCTCAATTATGGCGGATACACCAAAAATGAGACTTAATTAATTAATTTTAAAATAACGAATTCGAAATTAAAAATTTGGCCTTCGAGATGCATTTTACTGGGACACGTTCGAATTTTTGAGCCAAGTTTCAGGTGCTGTGGGGACTTCTGGCCAGCGGTTACAAACAAACAAACAAACGAACACCGTCATCTTTGCGGATAATTGGGAGTATACCGTAGTTAAATTATAAGTTAAACCAGCATAATAAATGGGTGTGAATATTTGGGTGTGGGTGCGTATGCTTCTTATACAAATCCACAGTTTGCGCCGGATCTTTACCAAATTTCGTACTAAAGTCCTTAGCTGCTCAGAAATTCACATTGAAGATTTTCGGAACATCGAATCTCAAAAAAAAAAAAAAAATCCATAAAGGTCTAATTTAAATTTTGAGCCATACTGCACTGCCTGGTTAGCCAGTTTCGTAGGATTATATTGTGGAAATAACAACAATAAGTTTCCGTCGGATCTTTGCCAGATTTGTCACAAAGGTTTTTCAATACTCAGAAATTTCATACGGAGGGGAGATAGATGTGTTTAAAAAATTCCGATAAGGTCTCAATTTAAATTTTGAAATAGCTATTCCTTCACTTTGGCGTGAAATTGTACACAAATTTTTCTTTTATTTGAGCCTGATTGGTGAACGTGCGTCTTTTGGCAAAACATTTATTTTCATGGTAGACCGTGCAATCAAAGATACTATAGAGTCTTTGGTGCAATGCCTGAGACAACACATAGTAATATACAATGACGATGTTTATTCCTCTCATTTCTCAATGAAAGTTATATTTTTTACGAGCGTGTTACATTCTGAAATGTTTTATGGAAATTTTTTTCTTACTCTCATTTTTTACTTACTCTCCAGCAAAGCGTGAATAATAACAAAAGCAAAATCTAGATAAAATCATCTTTATTAAATTAATTTAAGGCTAAAAAGATGAAATCCTTTAAAATAATACACCAATAAATAAAACTTTCTGTTCACAGTAATACATCTCGCTCTATTTTAAACTTGTTTATTTTCATTAAAAAATTAAAGTTACTTCTTTAGCAACAATTTCTTTGTCCTCTGGTGCTTAACAAACATAGCATTACTTATTTTTGATTTCTGTCTCAAACGCTTTTAAAAATTCTTGATTCTGTATTCTTAAACAAATTAAGAATCTGACCTAACTGTTATGAGTTAAACTCTCCCCCAAACCATTACTAGTACTTTCCAAACTTGTCTCTCATTAGTCAGATAAGTCATGTGAATTCGGATGTTTGAAAAAAAAAAAAAAAAAATTTCATAATTTGCGAGCCCTCCTTATGGTGTTAAAACCGATCTTGTAGAACAATAAAAGATCGTTATAATGCACACCATGGAACACGTATATAGATAAATAAAATACAATTTTAACTATTATTCACAAATAAATGGGCTTCATAACAGAGCTTCATCCTGCACTAAATGGTTATATATTAGCTGTTGTGCTTAAAATACATAACTTTTTTTTTCAATTTATTGTTTACCTTCGAAAAGTTGTGCGAAAAAAAAAAATATGGTGTGCGTATATATAGCTTCAGCGGTTTAAGGGTATTATCCGCTGTGTTTTTACTTACTTACTGCTGTTTTGATGATCCGCTTACTATTAAAATGCTCATGAAAATAGGAAGGAGCCAGTCAATCAACTAACACAATATTCAGTAAATCATTATTTAATTTTATTTTAGGCAAAACTAAACATTTTTGTCGGTAGTATACGTTTTTCAGTGCAATGCAATTTAATTGCTTACTCATGCAGCTTTCTGACATCATAAAAATACCTGTCTGAAGAATCTTTTGACAACTGATTCCTCTAACCAACAACACCACACATGAATTCGTAACATCAATTAAGGTAGATTGACACTTTGACTCGACACACACACACACAAAAGAGAGAGGAAAACGCACAAAAATAAGAAAGCTCACTTTGGTCTAAGACCATACTCATTCTACATATCCCTTTTGAGGTGCTATGAATTCAAAGTTTATATTTTACGCTATTCATTTAAACCTTGTACTGAAACTTTTATTAAGTACTTCAAGCGCTTCCAGTAAAAAATTAAAATAAAAAAGAACACCGAAGGAGCACAGGTTCGAAGGTGCAAAAACGCATAGCCCAGAGGAAGATGTTTTTTTTTTTTTTTGTTAAAGGTCCTCCTTCCAGACTACCTATCACCTCTGGGGGCGGGTGGGGGGCAATGAATTAAAGTGAATTATAGCACATTATTAATTATTATCTCCTGCAGCAAACTTTTATAGACTGTTTCATTCGCTTCGAATTAAAAGAATGGTGGGGGGAGGGCACCCAAGTCAACTAGATTCGAGGGTGCAATGATACATAGGCCGGAGGGCGCTCACTTAGGATTAAGACCCCCCCCCCCCTCCGACTGGACTGCCTTGTTTCATACCCTACGAAAGTAAGGTGGAAAAAAACGAAGGCGCACAGGTTCGAGGGCGCAAGGGCGTACAACCTGGAAGGCGCTGTATTTTTTTTTTTTTTGGCAAAGATCCCCCTTTCCGACAACCTATCACGTTTGTGATGCAATAAATAAAAGTTAATTATAACAGGTACATTATTGAGCATAACCATTTTCTTCAATCTTTTATAGATTGCTTTCCCTGCTTTGAACGTAAAGATTAAAAAAAAAAGGGGGGGGGGGCTTTGTTCACAGCACAAGGACGCACAGACCGGAGGGCGCTAATTTTGGATGAGATCCCCCTTAAAGACCACCTATCACTTCTGGGGTACAATAAGAACCGAATTCTGATAACGCTTATTGATTACTTTTTACGTGTTCCAAACGGGTAAAAAGTTAAAAATAAGTAATTTACTAAAGTTGAAGGCGCACTGACAGTGTGTGTGTGGGGGGGGGGGGGAGTACTGCTCAAACTGTTAGGGGTTGCTTTCAAACCTTTAAAATTAAAAAAAAAAAAACGAAGGCGCACACGTTTTGAGGGCGCAAGGGCGTACAGACCGGAGGGCGCACCTGCCCGCGGGCAGGTGGCCTCTACGGCCAGTCCGCCTCTGGTGCCTCCCAGGGACAAAACCTCGCCTGCCCAAAATGAGATTAAAAAATATATATAAAAAGATCAAAATAAATAAATTAATCAGGAAGTTTTTTTTCTGGTAATATTTCCGGAGTGAAGCCAGAGGAGTTTAAATAGTTCCCATTACTGAATGTTTTCCTTTTTATTAGGCTCGTCATTTTGGGGGATAGGGAACGGGCAATTGCAGGACCTATCCTCTGCGAAATCAATGTATTCCCATGCAATGTGGGTGCGGTTTTTACTGTTTCTTGAAATAATATGCATTGAGGGCTTTTGACCTCCCCCCCCCTCCCGAGAAAAATGAAATAACTGTCTTTTGCGCATAAAATATATCTTTATGCTAATTTTTAAGCTATTAAGAGACAAAGATAACCTCTGAAGACAAATCAGAACAGTGCAGAGTTTTTAGTAAGAAGGTCAATCCCTGTTTGTGTTGAATTAAGTGGGATTTATCAATGAGTACCCTATGCAGTTAGCTGCTCTACTTCATAACGCTATTTTTCTGCGATAACAGCATTTGGTTAAAAAAAATTCTGAACCAGAAAAAAATCTAGCAAGTCTACTTACCATGGCATCTGAACCGTCGTTATTGAGTGATGTGGGGAACCTGACATCCTTAACTTCAATGTCATCTATTAGCGAATCCATAGTGTCTAGTCGTAAGTGAAGCTTGGTAAGTGAAGCAGATATCAGTTCTTATGATAGGAACTCCTCCGTTCAAGAAATGATTAGATACAGAAATCACCTAGTGCTGCCATCTGTATGCTTGAGTTGTAAACATAAACGGAGGCCACATTCTGATCGGTTTTTGGAGCTGTCTCTAATAAATTACTGTCGGCCACGCTTAAACGAATACTGTCGGTTCCAAGAAATATTATTCTAGAAAGCGGAGTATTTGTTTAACCGGGGGTTTCTGACATTGCGTCTATGGCATGGGGAATGTCCGGTTCCCGGATGTTTTATTCATATAAGTGGGGTATTCGTTTATTGGTTACCCGATTAAGTACGGTATGTCACAACTTGTTCAACATGTTTTAGCATCCATCCCCTCTAGTCACAAGCTGTCATACATAACCTTATTCCTTCCTCTCCCCTTGTCACATATCAAACTTCATTTTCTAAGCATATCGCAGTGAAAAACGTTTTTATTTGATCCAATATGTGTGATTGCGCGTTATTGCGGCCATCAATAGCGTATACATATTTTTGTTTTGGTGGGGGTCCATGCAACCAAGCTTAGTCCCCCCCCCCTTTTTTTTATTGCTATCGCTAAAAATTTGAAAGAAATATTCAAAATATAAGCAAAGTATTGTCTTTTTTTGGTTATAGATAAGAAATAAAAGATTTTTAGGTTCCCTCCGAATTTTTTTTCATAATTGAAGTTAATTTTAGGCTATCTTTGATAAAGTTGGAGGATCGCGACTCTTCTGGGAAACCTACTGAGACTAAAGCTCTAAACGAGCAATTTAAGGCTGACTTTGGTGATGTTAAGGGAATTGGGAAGACTCGAGGGATCAATCCTGAAATATTTTGAGACTGAAGCACAACTCAGGATATGTTGGGTTGTTATAGAGTAAAAAAGAAAGATAAGAGACTCTTGATTTTTTTTTAAAGCTTATTTTCAACTGAAGCCCATTTTCAGTAATCTTTGGGAAAGAAAAGTTCGGGTATCCTCCTCTGAAATATTTTCGAAATATAGAAACTCATTTTCGGGTTCTCTTTGGAGACGTTAGATGAGAAGAGGTGATTAGGGATCTCCCTCTGAACTTTTTCAAAACAGAAATCTTAAATGTTCAATTTTAGACCATCTTTGATAGTAAAGTTGGCGAAGACTCTCTTCCAGAAATGTTTCGAAATTAATGTTTAAAAACATTTTTATTTAGGTTATCTTTAATAACGTCAATAAAAAAGGCAGGATTCGGGAGTTTCCTCCGAAATTTTCCGACTTTGAAGTTCAAGAATGCAGTTTTAAGCTACAGGTTTAAAGGATAAGGGGGTAGGGTGAATTTTTTGAAATTGAATGTTTAAAAGTGTACTTTCAGCAAAAATGCTCATTATCCTTGAGAGCAAAGGCTCACAATCCTCAAATTCCCTCTAAAGAGAGCCAGACTTTAAAAAAAAGAAGAAAAAAACACTCAAATAAAAATAATTCAATGGTGCCGCTTGCATCATGATCCTTGATGGGAATCCCAACTTGCTTTCCTAAAAGTAATACTTCTAGTATCGCTTGTGGTTGAAATCTGACTAAATAGTGTTTAGTGATCAATTGTGTTTAGCCCCTTATCTTGAATAATATACGTTTGCGCTCTTCGATTAGGAGTAGCAATAATCTTAATAAGTAAAGGAAAATTCCTAAGTCCCCCCTTCGGAGAAAACTCTTTTATTGTTATTATTATTACTATGTTATTATTATCTTAAGTTCTACACTGTCAGTAAATACGGTTTCTTTGAGAGCGGTTGTAGTTGCTAAGGCTGTTGTTGTAGCTGCTAAGGCTGTTGTTGTAGCTGCTAAGGCTGTTGTTGTACCTTTTGCTCCCATCTACCCTATAGGGTTTTTTTAATAATAGGCAAGGCAAAATGTATTGATGTGTGTAATTTATTTCCTTGTTTTCTCTTACATTCTATGTGAAATGAATCTGTGCAAAATCCGTTGGTTGAAATAAGTTGATTAAATTGAATTGATGGAATTGATCTGGAGGATTTTCACCTGTAAGGCAAACCCCTATTAACTAAGTGAAAGAAAATATAATAATCTGTTGATGAGAACGCATTACCTCTTTTGAACGTGAAACATAGAATACCTTGCATCTATCTCCAAGCATCTTTTATAAGTTAAAACTTATCTTACGTTTAAGACAATGTGAAGCCAAACTTAAATATTTAAAAGTGTAAATTTAAAATTATAAAATTATAATTCTAAAAATTGCAAAAAATATCTAGGATGCGTGGAAACAGAATATAGGAAAAACAGCTAATTCAAACAGCATTTTAAAATTAAAACGCCAGTTAAAGTAAGCTGCTGCGAAAACATAAAGCTCAAAAGAAATCGAGTTGAATATTTCTTTCTTTGTTCTCCCCATCCTATAAATTAGTAATCACGTGGTAAGCATGTCTCTAAAGAAATCAGTAATAATTCTGTCAACTGCTTTCGAATTAATCTTTTTTTTTAAAACGACACCTGTCTACTACACTTGCTTAAAATGCTGGAAGACATTCCACGTATCTCAATCACCGCAGATTTTCAGAATTTGTGAATATCTTTAAACATTCTTGTCCGAAAGCATTTTAGAACTAGGGATACATTTTTCTTCTATTCCTAATTCCAAGAGTTTTTGTTTTCTTTATCATGGAACTATAAGTTCTTTAAACTATAGTTTCTTTAAAAAACTTCCTTCGTTGAAAAAACGTTTCAAAATAAAGGGAACATTGATGCTTAGTTCCAAGGTCAAAAATTTTGTTTCCTTTTGCAAAGTTTCTTTTTAGTTGAGAAATTTTATCTGGGAGCTCTTCAATGTTTTCTATCAGAAGGAATGATTTATTTAACAAGACAGCAGAAATAATGGTTTATTCAATGAAAATTCAAAAGAATGATAAATCTACCAAGTCATAAGAGCAAATGATTTATTCAACAAGACATCAGAAATAATGATTCATCCAATAAGACAGAGAGAGAATATTAGAAAAGAATGATGATGAAATCTTAGGAAAAGGTCTATAAATCAACACAAGTAGGCTCCACCGAGTCTTGTTCTGTTTACCTCAGACATGAGACGACAACGATAGAAACTTTGTTGCAGACTTGCAACTTACGTCACCGGGCTTAAATAATTTGATTAAGACGCAATGGCATCCATCAATCACTAACACCATTGGGCGTTTTCATTCCGCCATTAGAAACTGCAATGGCCAGAGGACCTTTTATTTTGTCGATTGCTGTATGACATCGTATGCAAGACGTAAATCCTTGGTGTCGTAACCATAGCAACACTTTATTACGGCAGACCTGTTTTGTTGCTGTCCCGATGGGGCCGGAATCTTCATGAAGATGATGCTTGTTGAATCTGTCGGAAGTTCGTAGTTTCTGTACAGAACACGTGCCCTTGAATTATTTTGCTGAGTTTGTCATCAGGATAAGGTAGCTGCGGCACAGTCAAGAAAAGGTATTAAGCGAATTCGACGTCTACCAATTACTTTTCAACATGCAATCCTTCCTAAAAGGAAAATATGAGGAATGAAACTTTACTTCAATATTCTAGTCAGTCTTCGGAAGTAAAGACACTGTTAACTGAAACTGTCATGGACATCTTGACAAAATACGAATTTAGTGACATACCATTACCTAAATAATTAGTCCGTCTTTAGAAGTGAATTTGCTATTTGCTGAATTTTTCATTTACACTTGAGGAAAAAGGGATTTCAAAGCAATCCCAGGACCGACGAGAGGCCATGTCATCCTAGTCCAAAGCTAAGGGCCGGGCCCTTGGGTAGCGGGGAGGCTTGGAACCAGAGTAGTATTAGTTTTATAAGTTAAACGCCTTCGTTCTCGGCGGCCCTGGGCAGACCTTTACTTCAAGGATTTATTCAGTCTTCGGAAGTACATTCCCAGTTAGCTGAAACTTCTATTCAGATTTTTTGTTTCTATAAAGGAGTTCTGTATTTTGCATATTTAATAATTATGAAATAAAAATAAACAAGTAAAAAGACAAAGTTCCGATGAAGTGCTCGAGATTCATCAAGGTTTTCACCACTTTTGAACGTAGTGGTAAAAATGATCGATGCAATAGGCAACATTCTAGTCACAACAGTTTAAAATACATCGCCATCTTGCGGCGTTATCGCTCATTCAGCTTGAAGTCGTTGTTGTTCCCGTTGCATGTGTCCGACACTTTGTATGATTTCCATCTCCTAAACAAAGAAAAATAAACTGTTTGATATACGTTTATAATATAGAAAATACAATTTGAAATACAAAAATAGTGTTTTAAAACCGAAAAGAAAAAGAAATCTGGGCCGATTATGTACCGAAAAAGGGAAATAAGGTTTAATCTTGCCTATAGCATTATAGGGAGCTTTCGTCTTGCCTCCTAGCAGCAGTCCTTGCTTCACGTAATAATATTCCTCATTTTTCGCAATTACACCATGTATTCATGTTGGTTAGAATGTAGGTGCGTATGTTCGTATACTTGTTGGATTATATTCATATCATGTTTGTACATGTATGGGTCATTCCGACGAAAATAGTACACATCATGTCTGAAACTCTTTATTTAAGATTATCAATTTAAATAATTTCCAACAACTAATCATATTTTTTTTTTATTGAGTTTCCATTTATTTGTGTATAATGAAGTGTAAATAACTAGTACATGACTCATTTATGAAAGGATTTCAAATATTTTGATCACTTTGTTTAACAGAGTGAACATATAACAGAGTGGACAAATAAGCCTTTAAAAATATCTGTATAATCACAAAGAAAAGTTAGAATCACAGAACAAGCATAAAGTGGAATAAACAGCCTAAAGCTGTAAGTCTGTCTGCAATTTCAAGAAAAAATCTATTTTTTTACATCATGAAATCAGCTCTAACAGAGTGGAAATCCAACAGTTCAAATTAACTATCATAAGAAAAGAATGAGGCTCACCCTGGTTGTTAACTACATAAGTCAATATAGCAAGCTAATCACGGCAGTTATACTACCTACATTTTTTAAAAAATATATCAGATTGAATGCAATTGTTTATTTTATTTCCAAAAGGCTTGTAACAGAGTGGACAATTCGAAGCGTAGAAAATCTAGGGACGTGGATAAATAATTGTGTTTTTGGGGAAATTTTTTTTCATTTGCGTAATAAACTGCAGAAATGGTGTCAGAAGCATCTTTTGTGCAGTGCAGTGTCATTTATTTTGTTGTTATATTTCAGTTTAATTTTAAATCACATTTAAAATTCTAGCAATTTGAGGCTGGGACACGTCATTTTCTCCTTCTTCTGACAAAGATAATTTTTTTGTGCCCTTTCTAAATAAATTATATCTAATCAATTGATACTTGATGGCACAAAATTAAATAATTAAATGTAGAACCAATAAAAAATACACTTAATGGGTGGTAGTTATTAAAACTGATTTAAAAAAATTCTAAAGTCTCGGACATGATTTGTACCATTTTCGTCGGAATGACCCGTATACAGTGGCATTTCAAGGGATTGTGTCGACAAGTGTGAAAAGATTGTCCTAGATTTAAGATTCTTTAGCAATGGGGGGAGGAGGGACTACGTACTTCGCAAATTGCTCTCCTTCTTCTAGCGTGTCCGGAATCTTGCGTCCTTTCGTTTCTGGGAGGAGTAGGAGAAGGAGGCCGCTCAGGACGGACAGACCTCCTGGAACCGCCAGAGGCACCACAGGATGCGTGACGTCAGCCTGGAGGACAGATATAAGAATGAGAAGAGAACATTGAATCAGTTCGGACATTTGAACATTTCACAAACAAATACTACACTGCAAAAAATGAACTGCTGTTTTTACAGTATACTACTGGCAGCAGAGGTTCCAATTTAAAACTGTAAAATGCACAGTAATAAACTGTCAAGTTAATAATTTTACAGTTTATTACTGTAAAGCAGCAATTTTAGTTTATTAGTGTAAAATTGGCAATTCCACAGTTTATTTCTGTAAAATTAGTAATTTTACAGTTTATTACTGTAAAATGAGCAATTTTTACAGTTTCTTACCATACAATTAGCTGTATTATACTGTAAAAACAACATCCACTTTTTACAGTGCATTAAATGTTCAAAGTTAAAACAAATCTTCAACTAATTAGAAACGAAGAAAACGTTCGTATAAAAATTGAACAACTTAACTTTCAATGCGTTTTTCAATTCTTAGCGGGTTTTTACACTTTATTATTGCAAAACTAGTAATTTTACAGTTTATTACAGCAAAAGTAGCTGTAATACAGTGTAAAAACAACAGCATAGTACTGGCAGCAGAGGTAGCAGTTTAAAACTGTAAAATACACAGTATTAACCCTTTAAGCGGTCAATTATTTTACCAGAAATGCTTCCAAAAAAGGCATATTTTTTTATTGCATATAGTTAAGTACCATACTTAACAGAATAAGAATATAAAGAATTTTTAAATTTTTTTTTTTTTCGTTTTCAATGCTTTTACAATATTTTTTATTTTACAATTTTGGTCACAAAATCCCGAAATATTTGCTTTTTTCAAGTACATTCTGCATGCAGTAATGAATGGTTTACAAATTATGCAAAAATTTCTCTCACACTTACTGTGAATTTTGAGGTTTACAATTTTCCGAACAGTTCGGGAAAACCAGAAAAGAAAATCTAAAAATATCGATGCCCGTACGCCGTACGGGCAAACCAGATGAGGCCAATTTCGGGTAGCACGTACACCGTACGGGTAAACCGCTTAAAGGGTTAAACTGTAAAATTAGCAATTTTAGTTTGTCACTGTAAGCAGCAAATTTTACAGTTTGCTACCATAAAATTAGCTGCATTATACTGTAAAAACAACATTCATTTTTTTACAGTTTACGAGAAAAAATATTAATTTATAAATCAATTTCATTTTTTTTTGTTTTATAACTTCCTTCAGTGGGTATGGAAGGTGTACAGTACAGTTTTCTCAAAGGATAATAGTTCAATCCGTCATTCTTTTGGTCGAAAAAGAACCACTAGACAGGCCGAGGAATCAGCTTAAGTTTGACCACTTTGGATCCCATTTATTTACTTTTACTTTCCAGTTTTCATTGTTGCGGCGCTAGTATTACCTAAGGCCCCCTTATCGCGGCTCTAGGGTTACCGGAGCAAGATTTCGGGACATCGCCAAAGCTTTGCCAAATTCACGTGCCTCTAATTACCAACACGCGATAGCCTGCCAAAATAGACAACCACTCAAATAAGCGATCGAACCAAAGTGGTTAAACTTAAGCTGATGCGTCGGTTCGTCTTTTTTTTTTTTTTTTTTTGTGGCCTCAAGTCGAATGATGAGATGTAAAAACTGTAATGAAAAAAAATGTTTAAGTCCTAGTTCCGAACATTTTTTCTTCTTTTACTTGTAACACTTTTTGAATGCTATGGAAAAACTAAAAGTAACTGACCATTTGCCGGATGAAAGGTGCCAGCAGCGCCCCCACTCGAGCCCACGTGGAACTAGAGCCGACTCCGACGTTTCGGACGACCGTGGGAAAGATCTCTGCACTGTAGATGTAGATGATGTCAAAGGAAGCAGAATTGAAGAATTTTCCGGCCATGGAAAAAGTGATAGTCAGCCACACCAGTTCTGCAAAAGGAAAAGAATCAACAAATGTGAAAAAAATATTTACGAAGTACTACAAATACTCATACTAAAGAAAACTGGCATGTGATTTTCTAAATAAACGTTTTCTCGTGTTAAACTTATCAAAATTTTCTCGTTTACTGCAAAGTTACAATAAATTTCAAAATCCATGATGACAAATTATTTACTTAGTGTTTGTTGGATTGGATTGGAAGTTCATCTTTTCAGGATTTCCTCAATATTTGATCTTTTGTCACTATCGCACCATTTTGAGCAATGCTTCTTGAAAGAACTGGTGGCAGCTGCTACGAATGAGAAAAAAGCTGCATACTGTCGCACTTGAATTATATTGTTGTAACTTTCGGAGAGTGAACGAAATTGTGTCAACTTTTGAGTTGCAAGTTTGAAACATTAAACTAATTAGTAAACTGCAAAAAAAAAAAAAAAAAAAAAAAACATACAGTACTACTAGAAAATTTCCAGTAAATTGGACTTACACCAACACTGCAAAAAATAAACTGTTGTTTTTACAGTATAATACTGGCAGCCGAGGCTCCAATTTAAAAATAAAATTCCCAGTAATAAACTAAAACTAGCAATTTTAGTTTCTTACTGTAAAGTTAGCAATTTTAGTTTATTGCAGTTAAATTTAGCTGTATTAGACTGTATAAACAACACCATAATTCTGGTATCAGAGGTTCCAGTTTAAAACTGTAAATTGCACGGTAATAAAATTAGCAATTTTACAGTTTCTTACTATCAAATTAGCAATTTTTCCGGTTTATTACGATAAAATTAGTTGTATTATACTGTAAAAAGAATACTCATTGTTTGCAGTGAAGTTCTCCAGCAACGGTACATCTTATTCTTTTGTAAAGCTGTCAAGAACTAGCTGTATCGTTACTAGAAAAGCTTACACAGTTTCAGATTCCTAGAGATTTTATAGTAGTGCAAGGTTTTTTTTTTACAGTGTAGCATACATATACAACTGAAATCAGCAGTAAGGATCACCTGCAGGAACGGCAATCATGAGCAGGAGACAGAGTCCGGCCATGATGTTGGATATGAGCAGGGCGACCCTGTGCCCTATGGCCCTGCTGATGTACATGAAGATGAGGGTCGAGGGGAGCTCCACTGCGCCGCTGATGAAGAAGTTGAGGTACGGGTTGCCGCCCAGGTCGTTGGTGTTCCACGAGAGGGCGTAGTAAATGTACGAGATGATGAACCTAGAGGGAGGGGGGAAACATCTGGTAAATCTCGTGAGAACTCTCTCGTCAAGACTCTTCAATGCACGTCCAACAACAATAATACTGCCGTGCTAAGCACAAAAGTCGTATCTGCACTATTTAACGAAGTTGAGTTATTGGCACCAAGTGGTTCTATGCGATGTATTTTACCTAAATACTATGTTTTAAGGTAATTTGAGAATTGGAAGTAATTTTTAAAAATCCAAAAAAAATACCCCCTAAATTAGATACAAGGGGGCGCAAAATTTTAAAGACTAATATCTCAGTTTGAGGTCGTCTGCAGATACCATTTTTGCGCTTAGCATGGCCGAGTACGAGGTACATTGAATACACCACTAGTTTGGCTATGTCATTCAGATACTGCAGTTTCATCCTCATTAGGAATCATTAGTCTGGCTTAGACAGTACCCAAACTGGAGGTAGAAATCCGCTTATAGATGCTAAGAGTGCCAAACAAACTGGTTGCTAATGTAAAAATAGCTCACCAGCGAGTGACCGTAGCAGTGGTGCTGTTCAACTCATAAAATTGAAGGCAAAGATTAGGTATTAAACAGTAGGTTACCACCCCTGAACCAGGGCAAGGGCAGAACAAACTACATAAAATACACCACCATCTTGGCCATGTCATTCAGATACTGCCGTTTCATTCTCGTCAGGAATCATCTACTTAAGTTATCATACTACTTAATGCCCAAACTATGCCTTCAATTTACTAGTTGAACAACAGCTGCGGTCATTCGCTTGTGAGCTACTTTTACATTAGCATATAGTTTGTTTGGCACTCTTAGCTTCTTTAAGCAGACTTCTGCCTCCAGCTCGGTTACTGTTTAAATCAGACTGATGATTCCCAATGAGGATGAAACTGCAGTTTCTGGATGCATGGCCGAACTGGTGGTGTATTTCATGTAGTTCTGCCTTTGCCCTGACCCTAGGGGGCTTTAGTTTTTTACTTAATAATACGAGGATTGAAACTTTAACAATTAATACGTTTTTACAGCTAACAAAAAAGTGATACAAGCCAACAAGTTTTACTTTCATGCAATATAGTAGCCAGCATTGTGAACAACACGTTTACAAAGATATGGAAATTGTAGGATATCTGCATCAGCGCCTGTTTTGTCGATGGAGTGGTACTCTACTGCGAGAATATCCGGAACAGTTCTGAAGCGAACTCCATGATAGAGCTACTTCATCTTAGAAAGTGAGACAAAGTCACAAAGACATAAGTTTTAGTAACTTTGATTTAGTCCCGAAAGGAATAACGAAGGAAGAAGCGAATTAATCACTTAGAAGAATTCGTTTGAGAACTGTTTCACAGATTCTTGCGGCAGTAGACCGTTTCATTGGAACTATCAGCAGCACAGGCACTTTTACAGATCTTTGTAAACGGGATGTGAACGGGTATGGCAGAACAGTAAAACTTCGTGACATGTATAACTATTAGACGTAAATACGTAGTTGCCACTATTAAAGTTCCATCCGTCGTAGCTTGAGATGTTCAATATTCAGCACGATTCTCGTATGCACGATTCTTGATTAAAGGGTCCCCCACATGCTCTGGAAAACCCGAGGGAGTTCCTCGATTATAAATCCTTCTAGAGGAAATCCTCCATGTGTGTATGGTGAATTCTGTTAATATCTTCCTGCGATCTCCAGACCTCCTCTCTATTGAGGTTTTCCTTAAGGAATTTCTCTGAGGTTTTCCTCAAGCCCGATCGTACTGTGTGGATGGGAGGCTTTCCTCCAGAGACTAGCCTTCGTATAGTCCCGGAGCGTCTTGGGATTTGAGGAAATCCTCAAGCTCGACCTTCGGATTTTCCGGAGCGTGTGGAGACCCTCATATTTTGAGGTTATCCTTGAGGAATTCTTTTGAGCTTTTCCTCGAGGAAAGCCTTCGGGTTTTCCGGAGCGTGTCGGGGGCCCTTAACTCTGCTATCGTTTCGGCCTCACGTTACGTGACAAATTTTACACCAGCTTGATGAGTTCTGCATTGGTTTCAACCACGTGACTACGCTAAAAGGACTGGGGACGAAGTTCAAGCAAATTAAAAGAATTAGAAAGTAGCGTTTGCACACAGTCCTAGCAATTTAACGATAATAATTGGAAAATACTAGAGGTTTTTAAGTTTAAAAAGTAAAGGTCAATCTTTTCCCCTTTTCCCTCTTTGGTTATAGTGGAACAAATTTTAACTTATCAGTGTTAAGCATGCCAATGCCAAACCTGAAACCACACTATAAATTACTAATTGCAAGTTTTCTTGAGAAATAAAGAATCAAATTTTGTCAGCTAGGTTAATAACTACAAAATTTGAATACTGAAGTTTTAAAAGATACGCTGAAGATGTAGATTCCTACCTGAGCAAACTTAACCCATATTTCTTACACTGTAAACATTTTCAAAATTGTAGTTTTAAGCAAACAAAAGGCATTTACCAACAGAAGTAGATGTTGATGGTGTTCCTTCGAAGAGCGGGTGTCTTCAACAAGTCGAGGACTGTTTCGTTTCTCTTCTCCTCTGGTTTGAGCTGTATTGGTACAGTCAAAATGCAAAATAATATAAAATAGAATATGACGGAAAACAACTAATGTAGTCTGAATGAAAGTCATTCAATAAATAAGAAATTTTTTTTTGATAAGGCAGTACATTGTAATGTGGTCAATTACGTAAACATTCACCAAGTGATTCGACTCTCGCATTTGAAATGCAGACTGAAGCCTTTTCATTGATGAATGCAGTTCTGTACCTCAGAACCAGACTAACGTAAGTCCATTTTCGTAATTTTTCGATAGAGGGGAAAAACGATTGTCGAATACATCGTTTTTCCCCTCTACTGAAAAATGACGAAAATGGACTTACGTTAGTCTGGTTCTGAGGTACAGAGTTTAGGAACCTTCGAACCTTTTTACATGTTGAAGAAAGCGGCGACCGGGCGTATTGCTGTCTGACCAACGGTCAAATTGTTTGAGAATACAGGCGTAAAGTAAACACTTTAGCATACTTTCATTTTTAGTTAATCGTAACATCATAAAAAACTTCAGCATTTAATATTAGTATATTTAAAACGTTTTTAACAATATATGTAATTGTTGAGTTTATGTACCACCGTTTTCTACTTGCATCAGCCTCATGGCAAAAGAAAACCCGGAACCACTCTGAGGTAAATAAACAAAGTTTCATTCCTTTTAACATTATCACAGAGGGAAACTTTTCGCGGACAGTTATTCTCAGGAAATATAGACATCGACACAATACGTAGTTATTTTTCTTTTACTTCATCCAAGAGGTGGAGAATGATCTAAAGTTGAAGTATTGATAATTCGTTTCTAATTACCTCATCTGACTCTCTTATTTTCTACGAATATGAATCGGTGAACTAAAGACAATAGAAAATGCTTTTTTATCTTTGGAAACGCGGTTTTCAGTTTCATAATATCTAAATGGATCATAACCTCAATTACCTTGGATTGCTGGTTAATAAAACGCGCAATAACAGGCTTGATTTGTTTCATATCTTTTCCATTTTTCCTGGCAGCTTTGAGGAGTATTTCTTCAACCTCTGAAAACTTTCCGTGGGTTAGCAACCATCTAGGAGTCTCTGGAATCACCCTAAGAGTGAACAAAAGAAATTAAACTTTAAATTCTTGTGGAAAAATTATGAATGACAGTTGTTCTGTTCAAACTAGTTTTTTAGAAAAATCTGTATATAATAAAATATGCATATAATAAACTGCGTATTTCCAAACAAATCAACGTACCCAGTAAATATGAGTCGAGTGTTGCTGAAATTTTCCCAAAATTCTCTTTGATTATTATGGATCAACCTTTTTACGTGCACGTTTCGGACCTACATTACGAATACAGTGATAAAAGTATTGTATTACGATTTAAATTGCGAAAAAGAAAGGTTCTTATCTTTAATTTCTGCTAAGCAAGTATATATAGAGCTCATTATGGATAGGATAAACATTATAGACACACTTTTTGGAATACATATTAGGTTAGAATAAAACCTGGTATTATTTATTTAGAAAACAAACCGATGCTGATGCAGTAGCCTGACGTAAATACAACCTCCCAACCCCTTCAGCTTTTGTCCCAGGATGTAACCGCAAAGCGTTATTTCAACTTTGGTTGTATAATAGTGTTGGGTGAAATTTTATAATATAGCTCATTTAACAGGTGAATAGACAGATAGATATACCCTGAATCAACGTCTCGGCAGATGCAAAAAAAAAAAAAAAAATTATGAGGGTTGTTCCAAAATACGTACCAGTAAACGCACAGCAGAGACAACCAGGGAACCGTAATGGCGAACTGTAGCCAGAACCAGCTGGGGATGAGCCAGGCGATTCCGGGCAGAAGCATGTAGGCGAACACCCAGCCTAGCTTGAAGGTGAAGCAGTAGAAAGATCGGTACTCCGCGCTTATCACCTCCGTCACTGCACATGAAATAACGAGAAAGCACGCAATTAATACAATCGCTACATTTTTTTTTCATATACATAAAAACTTCTCAGAAGTTTCTCAGAGCAGTGAGTTTTTAATATTAACTTTTTTTCTGATTTTCAATGGCCCACTACACAGTTGCAAATCAAAAGATAGCAATAAAACCATAAATGATAACGAGCAGTTTAATTACATTCCCAAGATATACCAGAGGAAAGGCAGGTCATCTAGAAAGGAGGAAGAAGTCCCTTTCTTTGTGAAGATCATACAACTAACAAAAGGGATCAGAAACCACTTTGGTGCGACTCAAATGTCTTTTTAAGCAATAGTGGTCAGAAATCAGACGAAACATAGCGAGACTTCATCCAAAGCCAAGCAGGAACATGAAGAATCTGTTTAATCCATGGTTTATTCGAATTGCAGTTTTTTTAGTTCTTTATAGAAAAAAAATTCCTAAAAGTGCTCTTTATTAGACATCAAAAATATTATTATTTGGAAGTCTTGCATTAGACAGCTTAAGAACAGAAGTCCCCCCTTTTGCCAGGTAATTTTAGCAGTAACGAGGTAGAAGGGAAAGATGATGACCTAGAGAAGACGGTTTTTAATCTGTGCTGTAGATGGAAAATCATTTGTGGAACGCACTTTTTTACAGCGTAGATGTCATGGCTGATGCCTTTTTATTAGAGCAAAGGATGGTTCGGTCAATTATTACTTATATCTGCCTGAATTGAAGAAGAAGCAGACATTTATTTCATTAAAACTAGTATTATTTTCCCACTAATGTATCAAATATTGCAGAAAACAGCGTTCCCTTGCGTCCCCCCCCCCCCCACATCCAACTATACAGCACTGTTTTTAATGAAGGTGGTTGTTTATACAAGTTTTATCGCATAGTGCTGCTCTGGTAATCTCCGACATAAACAATGTTTCCCTCGTTTTCGGGTAATAGAAAAAGATAATAGCTGCAAAATTAAGTTGGAATACTTCGAAAGTTACCCAACTGAATTCAGCGTCAATTGCCCTTTCCTATTATCCAAAAAAGAGGGAAACATTGGATATGTCGGAGGTCAACTTTCCAATGGAGCCCTGTACAAAGTACAGCAATGGTAAATCAAAGTACACTGACAGTACTTTCGAAGAAACCAAATATGGTAATTGGGCGGAGATAACTCAAAGATTATACATAGCCGGTTCTAGGAAAGCCAATGCATTGGTTAAAGTATTAAAGTGTAATGAGCAGCACTGTGCATCTGAAGTTGTTTGTTTGACAGCTTAAATTGTTGTATGTCCTTCAGAAATAGTTCAACATGGATAAATGTCTAGTGAACTGAAAGCGGAAACAGACCACTTCATTTTGTAATAGGTAGGTTCAGCCGAGATCGCGCGCAGCAAAAGCTTAACTTCTTGTGCGTTCTCACTAATCCTACCTACAGCAAAATGAAGACGTTCGTCTGTGCTTCCAGTTAACCAGACATCTCTCCATGGTCAAGCTATACTACATCATCCACAGTGCACCATACATTATAGGACCGCAGTGAGACTTACGTATGACGTATGAGACGGTGAAGACGGACGTAAGCCCGAGGGCAACGAAGAAACGCAGAACGATGAACATAATAAAGTTGGTGCAGAACAGCGTCAGGAAAGCTGCTATCAAGAACACGCTAAGGCACGTGATGACGACTGGTCGCCTGCCGAATCTGGAAGAGATCACATTTATATTAGCAAAGACCCATTTTGACGTATCTAAAGAGTTGATTCTGATGCATATACTACTTCACATCATTCCTGTTAATTTTACATTCAATTTCTAACTTTATATGATAGAATTATAAAAAGCAAAAAATTAAAAATGTCTGTCAGAAAACTTGAAAAATATAATAGCGTGGGCAGAGGTGGCGCTAGGAAATGCCCGACAGGGGGGCAAGCTTCCCCGACAGGGGGGCATAAATAAAATTTTAAAATATACATTCACTAACTCTCCTCCCCCCTCCCACCCTCTTCTATCTTTCCATTTTTTATGATGCGTAAATACAAAAGTAATCATTCTTACCTCTAACAAAACAAATACGAATTTTGTATTTACAGCTTATCATCAAACTAAAATACGATGATGATGATTGAAATTAAATAAAATGATAGAAACATACTAATACAAGTTTTATTATTCGAAATAAATAGATATACGGAGAACGAAATTATTAATTAATGAAAATTTTATAATTTTTTCCGGGTTTCACCAGCTTAGTTACGTCCGTTTTTTTAATTCTTTTTACTATAAATAAAAATATCGTGGGACCCCCCTCTCCCCCGTTTTCGTTTCTTGAAAAGAAATGAAAAGAAAAGTATGTTTCGTAAATTATTTTTAATTTACGAAACATACTCCATTTTTTATTAGAAATTATTAATTTCCCCATAAATATTTTTATTTGTTAGAAATCCTAATTCTGAAGTCCGAGTAAAAATGTTGGATTGAATTGAAAATTTTGGAGTGATACCTTATAGTAAACTGCAAGTTATCACTTCAAAATACCGAACTTCTTCAACTTTTAATCGGCTATGCCTCTTGTGCTAACTTTTCTCATTTTATTTAATTTTAAATGACATGCCACCCGAGTTTCAAAATAAAACGCTGTTTTACTTTCGGTTTTTTAGAAAATATTATTTAATTATTGAATATAAGACTAATAATAATGAAGAAACATTTTAAATACATTTCTATTTAGTTTCATCTTTACATCACTTACATTAAAAAACGAAAACCACTAGAACTTTATTTTGCGAGCTTTTTTTGGCTGCAAAAGCTTTTACTATATCATCAAATGATAACCTAGAGAATAATGATAATAATAATAAAAACAAAAATAAATACAAGCTGAGTAACCTTAAATATTTTCAAAACAAAAACAGTTTTTTGAATTCATAATTGAAAAATCGGGAATCGTGTAAAATGAGAGTTCTATCTTTATTCAGTTTATCTCTAGTTTTTCAGTAGTTTTTATTTTTAAATTAAGAAAAAAAAGAAGAAAAGGAATACTTCCAATTGTTAAAAAAAAAATCGTTAACTAAATACCAAATGACTAATTGTTTTCCTTTTCACATTGAATATTATATTTAATACGTTTGAAAACTATTTGAAATGAAATAAATTTTAAAAGCCTTAAATACTTTGCAAATTAAAAATATTTTCATGAATTTCACTTTAGAAAAAATCTCAAGTAAAAAAAATGTAAATTTTACATTTAAACTATCCAATATTCAGCATTAAAAGAAGTGTACAGTGAAATTTTAAGAAACTTAGGAATCCTAAACTTTACTGTGTAAGAAATGGAACGAGAGTATTAAAAAAAAGTTATTATTGAATGAATGTTTATTAATTATCATTTGTTTATTAAATACTTTACGAAACTTCACATATTATGGCTGAAAAATATTCTGTACAATTTATTTATTTAAAACAAGAATTTAAATTTAAAAATTGGTACTTTTTATTAACGCGAAAATTTCCGGAAACCCGATTAAGTGATTTACTTTAAAACCGGTCATTTTTATTATTCAAATTGTTTAGAAATATATATATTTAAAATATTTTTTAATAAAAAATACGAGCATCCATGTAGACTTTGATGCTTGAAGCAGTTGCTGAATAATCTTATCTGATTAAAGAATAAACCCCTCCCTAGTTTCTGAAGGGTAAGGGACATAGTTGATAAAACTTAGAAGGGGAAAAATTTGCATTTAACATTTTCCCCAAGAGTTTTGTTTTTTTAATATTTTTTTTATCGGCTGTAATAGTGCCCTCCTCCATTTTGGCGCCCCCCCCCCCTGACTGCTTGTATTGCTTGCCACTAGGTGTGAAATCAGTACTTTCTGAAGATCATAGAGGAAATAAGCAATATTAGAAGAGGAGAAATAAATCCGTTGTAGTAGCTAAAGATGCCCTTTAGTGAATGATTCTACTGTGTGGAGACGGATAAGGGGGACTTGTGGCTCCGATTCCTAAAACAGAGGCTACCGAAAAGGGAACGCTGCAAGGATTTTCCCCTAGGCCAGTGGGGTGAACAAGCTTTCGTCATTGTAAGCTAAAAAGAAGACACCATGTTGACAGTTTTATTGCAGTTTAATCTTGGAAAAGGGACGCATTTTCCGCTTCTTTGTATCGGGGTGCTTTCAAAGCTTCACTTCTCGGAGTGAGTGATTCAAGATGAAACTTTAACTGGTCACTCTCTAAAAGAAAATATATTCAAGCCATTTACTGGCATCTTCTCACTTTCTCTCCGTTAATCTTTCCTACTCCTTTTAAACATTAAAAGACATTTCTTTAAATTCTTCCTGTGCCTGCATTGAGACTTTTTTTTAGGGAGAGCTTTCTTTTAAAAATTTGTCTTTTTTAAAAAAAATAATGAAAAGAAAATTATGCAGTTACTTAGCCAGTTCAGCACCCCTAAATTCTGGCGCCCGGGACACGAGCCCGGTTTGCCCCCCCCCCCCTCTAGTTATGCCATTGCTAACCCCACTCCCCAACAAATGTTCTTTTCAAAAAACATCTATAAAATTATAACCACTTTAAAAGTTTCTTTTTAGTTGAGAGGCATGGAAATTCCTTTGGTTTTTTCCCCCCGCATAGGATAATACTACAAAGTACAATTTTTTCCATTCTACACTTCCACCTAGTAAAAAATTAAAATAGTTTCGTCTACACTTATAGGATAATTGCTGAACGCTTTGTAGGCGAAGTTTTCAAATCCTGTTACAGAAGAAAAAATATTGCGCATTTCACCATATGCTAATTTAAATTTAAATACAATAGAAAGAGAGAAAAGCTGAAAAAATTAAACCCGAAACTCAAAAATATCCGTAAAAGAGACAAAATTAAAAATGAATGGACAAATCGATATTGAAGGATATATACATACGAAAAAAACGGAGAAAGAAGAGAGATCAATTTCATATCCATCTTTTGGCTTTTGTTTTTTTTTTTTTTTCATATGTTGTGTCCCAAACTTTATTTGTTGGAAATCGCTTTCCTACTCCAGCCTAGCTCATACGACAGAATTAGCAAATTTTGATACACTATTAAAAATGATAAGAAAAGAAAAAAGAAGAAAATAGCAAAAAAAAAAAAAAACAAGCCACCCAGTCCCAAAACAATCTCAAACTTGCTTTTCCAAGTTCTGGCCTTTCATCGAACTTAAATTTTTTATTACTTTAAAATAAAATTAATGATTACAAATGTTATCAGAATCTCTACATCAGAATCTAATACATTTCAGCAGACCTGCCTTTGGGGGATCGGAGGCGAAAGCAATGCTCCACCTGTTTTTGGGAAACTAATTGATTTACATGCAAGTGCGTGTGGTTTTGCTATTTTTTTGGTATAACTTACAATGAGTATAAACCCCTTGTCCCCCTTCTGGAAAAACGTAGGAAAAAAATCTTATATTTTTGTGCATAGAGAATTTTAAAATTACTCAGTGCATGTTTACACTTAAAACAAATTTTCGAGTTGATTATATTTTAAACGGCGGAAATATAAATTGACACAAATAATAGAACTTTTAATTTAATCAGCTCAGTTAAAATCAATGCTAACCATCATTCTTCATGCATTATTCAAGCTGCAAAAGACTACATTCTGTAAATATCGTTTAATGTTTTAAAACCATCGGCATAGTATAACACAGCTATAAATTATATCGATAAAAAGTTATCATATTTTTTTTTTCTTTTAAAGCAAATGTACATGCATGTTAGAGAAGGATATGCAATGCAATTAAATAACAAATTGAGAAGCGAAGCTCTATCATTTCTTTAAATGAAACACAATAAGTTCTTACCTCTGTAATGAAGAAAATTATTTTGAGCTTTAACTTTACTTTCTTCTTACTATACGAGTAAGTGCCTAACTCATTAGACAGAACTTTAAATTGCGTCGAACCACTAGTTACTAGAATCGTCCAACTGTACGACGACTTTTCGAATCGCTTTTGAAAAGTTTCGTCTGAGGTCTTCCATACGGGGACCTAAGCATTTCCCCACTTCCCATTCTACATTTCCTTTGAAAATTTCCGATAGCCTAATTGTCACCACGGTCCTTACGCTGATGGGCTTTTTACGACTAAAGTAGCAGCAAATCTGCTTTGTATCGTCCATAGTCAACTCAATACGGGAAATTTGCACACTACCCCCTGCTGACAGCCAGCAGGCAATGAATGACAGGAAATCACTTAGAGGGGGCAATTCATCGAATCGCCATCGGGAAGATCGGAAAGTGTCTCTCGAATGACAATGAATGTTTGTTCAAAACACGCTACAAGCGGTTTTCGTGTGGTGTCTGATTAGGAAAAAAGATTTCTCCTTTTCAACAAAGAAACTTTGCCCAAAACTAAAATACCGTGTTCGCCTGGACACAACGAGATGAGAGAAGAAGGATGGATCACGAGAAGAACTTACCAGGAGGTTTTCGTGTTCTGCATTGGATAAAAATTCGCGCTATTTTTCAATTAATGGAAATAATTTAGATTTTATTTATTATTTTTTTTTTTTTTTGAAAAAGAAATATTTCTTTGGAAAATTTTACTTATTCTGTCGGAATCTATCAGATTTCTATCGGAAAAAATTTTAGCGTCGGAATTTTTTTTCCGACGAGCTCGGAATTTTCCCCGACGGGGGGGCAAGACGCTTCCGACAGGGGGGCAATTGCCCCCCCTGCCCCCCACCTAGCGCCGCCGCTGAGCGTGGGTACTTGGTTATTGACAATTAAGGCTCGACCGATGCATCGGCCAGGCCGATGCATCGGCGCCGATGGCTAGAATTTTTTCCATCGGCCATCGGCATCGGCCGCCGATGCTAACTTGGGAAAAACATCGGCCCATCGGCCTCGAAAGCATCTAAATGCCGATGCTTGGCCGATGTTTAAACAAAAAAAAGTTCAAAAGGGAATTTTATCTTCTCTATTTTTTGCTTCAAAATTTAAAGTACGTTCACCATGTGGCTTGAAATCGAGCGGCAACGGGACCAACACAGTTCTGGGTTTTGGAATTTTCCGAATTGGGCAGATACCTAAATTTTCACAACACCGCAGACACTTTCCGAGCGATCTCTTTGATGAGAGTTTTTAGAATTATAGTAAAACCTCTGAATGGTGGAATTAATTTTTGCGCATTTCTTTCTCTCTCTTTTTTTTTTTTTTTTTTGAGTATATGTGAATGAAAGCCTTTTTTTTCTTTTTAATTAAAAAAAATGATAGCCAGATGAATTTGGCAAACACTTTTATTTTAAGGAAAGAAGGGATCTATGTTGTAAAATTTCGAGGAGGGGCCCACCTATGGTTTCTCTGTTATGTGATAAGATCATTGTTTTCATTTTTCTTTTCTGAAATCGAATATTGTGTAACTCAATTCTAAATTATCAAGTCTTGATTTGCATATTAAAGCTGTTTCGATGTTCCCTTAAAGTTATATTCGTTTAAGGAGGAGTGTCCATCCGGGAGGGTTATGGCCTATACTTTCCCGTCTAATTTTTAACAGTTGGGATTGGGGGCGTATTTGCGTTTTAGTTTTTAAATTGGTCTCCGTGCTATTTAGATTTGTGCTCCGACTTTGCTCTTGAGGGGCAACCTTGTGTTCAAAGCAAAAAAAAAAAAAAAATCCCATTGACTTATCCTGATATTTCTTGAACATGAAGAGTGAAACTAACAAGTATTTGTGTGTATGCATAAACTTGCCCACATCCCCCCTCCCCCAAAGACGATGGATGGAACCCCCCCCCTAAAAAAAGAGATAAAAAACCTGCCTAAAAATTTATGCCCCTAAAAATTTCAATGGTACACTCTACGTTTTATTAAATGAGTATATCAAGTGTCTTTGCCAATTTGGCAATCTTATTATTGTTGTATTGACAACTAATAAAATTTTTTAAGTAGAGCTTCTTGCATTGTACCATTTATGAAAATGTATTAAAGCTCTACTATTATTTCAAATCTACTTTTAATATATTATTTTACTACTAGTGTATTAAATGTATTATAGTTCGTATTTTAACCATTACTAATCATCAATGAACAGCACGGCGCCGCCAAATGTTACCAAAATGGTTGTCACATCACAAAACTTAAGATCTGAAAGAAGTTCAAACCGCACGTCTTAGCTCTTTGCATTTAATGGTATTATTTTGACTTTGGTGCTTAATATTACCAAAACAGCACCATGGAAACTTTAAATAGCAACATTAAACCAGACGCTGGCGAACCTACAACTTCCTGGAAAAAAGATAAGAATGCATTGAATGAAGATCCCATTTACAGTTTCTATAGTCCTGTCGAGGGAACTAAAAAGGTTACGACATGCAATGACTGCAAAAAAGTAATATCAAGAGGTAAGAACTCTTGGAATGCGTAAAATGAGTGTTGAAAAAATATTTAAGATACTTAAAAATCTTTCTAATTTACTTCATTTCCTGCTTTTCCCGTATATTTTTATTAGCCTTAAAAGTGCAAGTCTTTGCACTTTTCTTGAATCAAAACCGAAACTAGACAACTGTATTTAAAACAGAGGAAGTTCGCTGGCCGGCTGGCGCCGTGTATCATGTGATCCTCAGCTTAAAACCTTGTGCTGTCAAATCATCGAATGAATCGAAAGAATTACTGCCAAGACTTCGAGTGTGCTCTGCTTACATAGTTAAATTTATTCATGAGTTTCCCCTTTTTCTTTTTTCCCACAAATGGGGATTAAATTACCGTACTTTTAGAAAATTGAATGCATCAAAAATAATAAACAAACAAATAAATGAACTTCTAGTGCATAATTCGTATTTAAAATTGTTCTGTTTACTTTTGTACAAAAAAATGCTCAAATTTAGAAAATACATAAATGTGTGTAGTCCAGTCATATTAGACATTAAAATCGCAAATCGCGATGTAGTTCTGAATTTTTAGGGTAGTGTAAATCTAAGTTTGCACCTTTCTAAAACCTGTGTTAGCTGCGAAACTCGATAAAAACTGCAAACTTGGCGGACTTTTTTCAGTTTTTCCTTTGTAACTCCTAAACTATGCAACTTTTGATACCTAAATTTCCAATCAGTCGAACTCAAGTGGCGCTCTGTTGAAGCAGTAGTTTAGGAGATATCGTACTTCAAAAATTAGTTATTTTTTGCGAAAATTGAAAAGATTATGCTGCGATCACATTTTGGACCAAATATTGACATAAATTCCTATTCTGCAAGACAAAACATTGAGCTGTAATTATAGTACATTTAATCAGCTTTCATTTAAGCCAAAACAGAAGTCTGTAGGTTCAATATTTTATCTACAATGGCAAAAAAAAAAACAAATATTCAAAAATTTTAATTTTTTTGAGAAATGAGTAAAATTGTTTTCTAATAAGAATAGGAGGGCACTAAACAATAAAAAAATGCATAGCATGGTAAAAAAGGGTAACTGTGTACTAAAATATTCTTTTAATAATTAAGAAAAGACCTTACCGGTCAATTTCGCTCATTGTTTTGCTATTTTTATGATGGTTCTTGTTGGCTGTGGTCTTATCTAGACTTTTTTCAGATTTTCCTTTATTTCTCCTAAACTATACATGTATAACTTTTAACAATATATGCCCCTTTAAAGAACACTAAATTTACAACAGTTTAAGCTCAAGTTGTGCTCTGTCGGACCAATAGTTTAGGAGATATCGTACTTTAACCATTTTTCATTTTTTGCGAAAAATGAAAAAAAAAAATGCTTCGATCATATTTTGAACCAAATATTGACATAAAATCCTATTCTATATGACAAAAATGAAGATGTAATTACAGTTCATCTAATCAGCTTTCATTAAAGCCTAAAAAGAAGTCTGTAGGCTCAATATTTCATTCACAATTGTAAAAAAACAAATGTTCGGAAATTTTAATTTTTTGGAGAAATTAGAAAAATTGTTTTCTAATAAGAATAGGAGGGTACTGGACACCAGAAAATGCATAGAATGGTATAAAAAGGTATTAAAATATTATTTTCATAATTGAAAAAAAAAAAAACTTACGGGTTAATTTAGTTCAATGTTTTTAATTTTCTTTTCTTTTGAGGGTCCTTGTCAGCTGTGGTCTCATCTCGAAGTTGCAGAAAAGGAAGATAGTCTTTGTTCTGTCTGAATTTGTTCGTCTAAATGCGGGAAGAGTTCTTACAACGTCGCTCCGATCCCAGTTGTTAAAGATGAAGAAACTACAGACCTTCCCGCATTTAGACGAACATCTTGAGAGAGAAGAAAGACACCCTTAATTTTCTTCAGCTTCGGGATGAGACTACAGCTGACAAGGATCCTCAAAAAAAAAGCATAGAGCTAAATTCACCTGTAAGTTATTCTTAAATTATGAAATAATATTTTAATCTCTTTTTATACCATTCTATGCAATTTTTTGTTGTCCAGTGCCCTCCTATTCTCATTAGAAAACGATTTCTCTCATTTCTCCAAAAAATTAAAATTTCCGAATATTTGTTTTTTCACAATTGTAAATGAAATATTGAACCTATAGACTTCTTTTTAGGCTTTAATGAAAGCTGATTAGATGTACTGCAATGCAACATTGATTTTTCTAATCGTTTGATTTTTTTTGCCATCGGCCATCGGCATCGGCCATCGGCCGATGGAAGAGGAAAATAATCGGCCATCGGCCATCGGCCAACTTTGAACAATCGGCCAACAATCGGCATCGGCCCATCGGCCAAAAAATGCCATCGGTCGAGCCTTATTGACAATAGGCTTTGGTGTTCTGATTGGTTAAGCGTTGGAGTCGTGACTGAGAGTTGTCAGGTTCGATGCCAGCTGGTCGAAGATCTCGCGTATGGTAAGGGTGAATTGTATACGTTAGATCTGTCGCTATTGTTATAGTCTGGTTAGCTAAGAAATCTATGTATACCAATTTTATTAGAATTAGCCAGGGCCAACAAGAGATCATAGTATGAGGCGGAAACCACGGATGGGCCCGCTTCGGAATCAGATTAATATACATTTTATTAGTTTCATGTGGGGTAGTGAATAAAGCGACCAAGATACTAAGGGTCCTTGGCTTTTGGCGGCCCGGAGAATAGCTAAACCTCTTGTGCAGAGTTTCGAATGACGAAAGCACTCGCGCAGTTTCTGAAATACACCTTGTTTCAATCTGTTCGAAGTATTCGCCAATCCTTTATAGCTACCATCAGACATCAATGTAAAATTAATAGCCGGCAGTTTGAATCATTGAAGTAATCAGTGATCCTTTAATCTAGTGCTTTCCACTACCCATTCCCTTTCTATAATCTCGTCAATGCCCTAGCAACATTAAATGAAGTCATGCAATAAAAAGAGTAAATAATTTAAAATCTACTTAAATTGAACAGTTCAGACAGACTTTTAACATAAAAAGAGCAAGAAAATCAATAGCAACATTCTTCAGTATTATTGCGTTTGCAGCAAATTTTACTGGAAAAACTAGTATGCATAATCAGATTATGAATGATTTATTAAATAAACAATAATGTACACGCCATTAATTTCAATAAAAACTTTAACGATAGAAAATCCTAATTAATTGCACATAAAAAATTTTAAATAAATATTTAATTATTTTATCGCTTGACAGCACTCAAAAAATACATTCTATGAAGCTGTAATTTTTTTTTTAATTATAAAATGAAATACTGACGCGATTAATTATGATAAAAAATAGACAGATAAAAACGCCTCTCACCTATCCGAGACTTGGCCACACATGGTGACGGAAACCAGAAATCCGACCATGTAGACAGTCTTGGCGAGAGACACCAGCCATTCTCTATCACAGACTAAATCCCACTGCGAAAGAGGAAGAAATTAAAGCATGAGATATTTCTTTTGTATTTGTCAGAAACTTGGTATGTCCACAGTTAGAAAAATTTCTTGTCATAAATAGAGCCTTCGGTAATGAAAGAGTAACTGAACGTGAGTTTTCGAAAGTCGCAAGATGTTTTTGAAGACCGTGAAGAGGTATGCAAAGACTGTGCACCTGGACATGCAAAGACTGTGACCAAAACCTGGTTCAGTACCAACGTTTACAGGTAAGTATCAGCATTTGCATAGCAAAGAAATCAGTGAAAGACTGAATATTTACAGTGAATCCAGGCTTGGAGTCAATTACAAGAAAATGTAATCGATTACGATTACGATTACGAACATGAAAAAATGGAGATTACAATTACGATTACGATTACAGTCCTCTGTGAAATCGCTATTACGATTACAACAACGATTAGATTACGTAAAAAAGCGTAATCGATTACGATTATCATGTGCCGATTACGATTTCGATTACGCGATTACAGATTTGTGAGGAATATGTATATATATCATTACATAATGTTCATTCACGACAACAGCGTTATAGTTGAAAAATCGTGATTTTTGATTATCTAACATAGTGATGAATGAAATGATGATTGCAACTAATGTGTAATCTTAACTTAAGGATTTATTATTATTTTACTAGCAAAAATACCCGGCGTTGCCTGGGTCAGTAATATTGAGAAACAATTTATATACTCACCTTTTTTTTTTTTTTTCCCTGAACTGAAAGAACTCAAAACACACCGCTTTGACAGTTTTTAAAATGTCGCCAAATTTTTGCGTAACTGTTTTGGGATACCAAGGATAATTTTGCTCCCCTCCTTACTTTATGAAAATACATTAAGTATTATTATGTCACTAATTTTTGTCACAGAGAAATGGAAATCAAATGTTGAGATACTATTGCTGACCATAAAATGACGTTAAAAGTTTTTATCCTAAATGATTTCGAAATTAATAGGGAACATTTAGCAATTATTTATGCAAAAATGCAAATTAATGGTAATTTTAGTCTTGTTTAAGGGTTTTATTAATTTAGTATGTGGATTACTTTACTTTTTGACATAATTTTAAAAAGGTTTTTAATGGATACATACGGAATCGGAAAACAAAAGAAAAAAGAATACGTAATAATACTTTACTTTTTACACGACATAACCAAAATAAAACAATTATTATCTGATATTTGAGCTAATATTTAGAAAAGTGCCAATTTGAGTCCCAAGTGAATTTTCACTAGTATTTCAATAACTAGTTAAAAAATTAATTTTCCCTAGAAAGAAGATAAGTTTTGCTTTCATTTCATCTAATAACATCAGAAAAAAAATTCTTTTTTTCTTCAGAAAACATTGTTTTTATACATCAAAAATCAGATCGGTAACGTATCCCAAGTAACAAAGCTTAGCATTCAAACAGGTCATGCGCACTTTCTAACTTCCCAAAAAAACGCACTTGCACAAGAAACGATTCTATTTTTACCCCTTTGTTAATATTTTACTTCATTTTTGTTTTAATCGATTCCTGATTTTCTAGCCGATGCGAAATAAGCGTGTCCCAAGTTCCACCGTCAGAGTGGTAACAATAACTTCCGATCTATGTTTAGGCTCCCAAAATCATTTCCTGCACCTATACCACGTGATACTGAGTACCTGGTGGGATGTTTTATCGAATCGTAATTAAAAATTTGCATTTCTGCATCTAAAATTGTAGGTAAGATTTTTTAAAGTGATTTTTTAAAATGTGTGTCATTTGAGTCATCAGATCGGTAACACGCTCTAAAATGCGCAGTTTATATTATTTTAAAAATTATTTTATATATAAGTATAGTTCTTTATTACAAATGAAAAAATCACGTGTTTGATTTTAGTTTAGTGCGATCGACTCGGAAATAAAAAAAAAACTTTGTCAGTTTGTCAGATCGGTAACAGTCAGAGCGGTAACATTGAAAAACAGCGAATATGTTACAGAACTAACTCACACGTATCAGAATTATAAAAAGCAAAAATCATAGGTTTTAGCCATATATATTGAATATTTTTGTTCTTAAAAAATGAAAAGCAATGAGTTTTAGTACAATTGCTTCCTTTGTGGTTTGTATGACCTAACAATAGAAGTTAGTAAAATAAGAAAAATTGACACTGCAGAAATTACGTTAATTAATTATTATTATTTTTTTTATTTATTTCTATTTATTTATTTATTATTATTATTATTATTTTTTTTTTTTTTTGGTGCTTCAATTTCTCATAACTTCGCTAAATAACTAGATAGTAGCTAGCATGCTAAATTTGAATTTCTGATCAAGAAATTAAATTTCCGGCAACTAATTAAAGAAAAGCAAGCAGCAGAGTTGTGTGTTGAAAAAGTTGAAGTTGTGTGTTGTTTCAAAACAAAACAAATGTTTTATTAGCTTGGATTTGGTAATCTCATAATGTATTTTATCTAAAAACCTTATCGCTCATTTTTATTTCCAAGAAATGCTTTTTTATAATGAAATTCGATTTTTTTGTCTAATATATATTTTTTAATATAATTATCTTAATTCTATGTTAAAAATGCAAGGAAATGATATCACATTTAGAGATGTTAACGAAGACTGAAAGCATAAACTCAAATATGTAGCTCATATTAACATCAGACCTGTAACATTTATCAGATCTGTAACGGTTTAAAAGTGAGTAATCTAAGGAGGGGGTAAATAACTTCCTTGACCTCCCCCTTTTATTTTCTTGCATTTAGACCCAATTTAGATTTAAAATCCAATATTAGTTGTTTTCTGCAAAAAAATTTTTTTTTCAGAAAACTCCAACTTCAAATTGGCACTTTTCTAAATATTGGCTCATTTATCGACTGCTGCAAAATCTTAATCATCGATATAATACTCCAACTTTTCAAATGTGGGAGTATTATATCGATGATTGAGATTTTGCCGCCAGTCGATAAATATCAGATAATAATTGTTTTATTTTGGTTATGTCGTGTAAAAAGTAAAGTATTATTTCGTAGTCTTTGGCACAAAAACTGGCGTCAGTTGAAAAAATCGAGGAGAATCTCAGTTATTGAAATCTTGCAGCAAATTTGGCAAAATTCCAGTTTAATCGGATACTAAGAAACTGCCCTATTGTATGTACCCAGAGAAAGTGACCAATCAACGCAAAAATATTTTAAGAAATACCGTTAAGTTGTATTTAAAGCTCCATCAAATTGGAAAATAATGAACCTAATCCAGTTGCCAATCTCTTCAAGCGATTACGTTACCGATACTCTAAAACACATATTTACAAAACTCGAGAAAATAATTGATGCAGTGAACAATCTTCTAATAAAGGAGTACAATTTATTGTACAAAATAATATTTGCACGTTTCAAAGCACAATAAAAAACACATTGTCTTAATGATAAATACACTGGCGGAAAAAAAAATCCCAACACCAAGAAAAAATTTCTGTAGAGTAATGAAATTCTGGTAATGCAATTGTCTAGTTGACATGTTTAATTGATTAAATGTACAAGATCACTGGCTAATTTAATCTCAAGAAAATGCTGTGCAAATGTGAAATTATGTTAATTTAGTAGAGGGTGTAACCTCCAGAATTTTGAAGACAAGCCTGCAAGCGTGCATGCATTATGTCATACAGGGGCCGAATGTCCCTTTGTAGCATGGAGTTCCATTCTTGTTGCACTTGTTGTGTCAATACTAGGACCGTCATTGCTGACTGTGGATGATGCTCGAGGTGCCGTGCAATGATATCCCATACGTTATCAATTGGAGACATACCTGGTGATTTTGCGGGTGATGGTACCATGTCAGCACTCTGTAGAGTACATTGCGTTACAGCAGCGATGTGAGGGCGAGCGTTATCCTGTTGGAAAACGCCCCCTTGAATGCTACTCATGAAGGGCTGTACTACTGGTTAAATTACCAGACTGACGACAAATTTTCAGTCAGTGAGTTTAGGATAACCACAAGAATGCCCCTGCTGTCGTAGAAATTTGCTCCAGAGGCCATAACTCCAGGTGTGGGTCTCGTGTGTCTAGGCCGTAGACCGCTTGGATGCAAACTGTCCTCTGGCCTCCTTCTTATCAATATACAGCCACCACTGGCACTATGGCAGAATCTGTTTTCATCAAAAATTACAACAGATCTTCACTCCGACCTCCAGTGAGCTCTGTAGTGGCATCACTGCCGTCGGAAAATGCAATGTTTTGCAGTCAATGGAATACCGGCTGCAGGTTGCCTGGCTCGGAGCTGTCCTTGAAGTAAACAGTTACTTACCGTTCCTTGGGTCACGACAGTACCAACTGCAGCTCGAATTTCAACCGCAGATGCAGTACGATGCGCCACAGCCGTACGCAAGATTCGTCGATATTCCTTCTCAATCGTGCCACGTGGCAGCTCGGAACTCGATCTTCTTGAGGTAGTACCATCCCTTGCCCATAGCTTCCAATAATCATGCATGGTGGAAACATTCCCACCCACATCTTCCTGCAATATCGCGAAATGAAAATCCACCTTCTCGTAGCCAAAATATACGACCTCGTTTAAACTCGGTGAGCTGTTGATAATGGCTTTCTTCGTCTTTTTAAAGACATTCCTATCTAAGATGAACGCAATTCGTCAAATTTCGCGGAAAAATAATACACACGAGCTTTACAACACGCTTTTAAAACAAGTCTTTTTTGCATGTTCTGAGTGACGCCAGCTGCGCCACACTAATGCGCGGAACTCGAAATTTCAATCGATGTCATCTTTCAGTTGTATAAACACGCCTACCAAATTTCGTTTATCTAACACAAGTCTTTCTTGGTGTTGGGATTTTTTTTTCCGCCAGTGTATTATACTTACAACTAAGACTACAAAATGTTTTAAAATACAAATCATAGTAAAAGCTCGTTTGCCTGCTGGCGCGCATTCGTTTCCAATGTGTATGTAAGAGCCTTTATATTAACCATGAAGCTGGAGAAAAATTACTTTTTGATTTGACTTGAGAAAAGCCTTGAACATTTAATGCGAAAAGCGGAAATGATACACGCAATTCTACCTATCGACAGGGAGTTGAGATGATGCACTAAATACTGAATTAGTTTGCTAGAAGCCTTCGCGGATTTATGCGAAAAATGTACCTTAAATTGGAATGAAAAAGCGCTACCAATCGAACTTTTTCGAATATCGTTATAAATTATAGCCTATATGTTATTCTGATGCATTCGCTACATTATGGTAAAAGTTTCATTAAAATCCGTTCAGTAGTTTTTGCGTGAAAGAGGAACAAACATCCATCCATCCATCCATCCAAACATCCAAACTTTCGCATTTATAATAGTATTAAGATTTAATTTAGTTATTTATTTATTTTATTTTTTTGAATTCTGACGTTGCTGCAGTAAAGAAGCAATAAATATAATAAAAGCACATCCAAATGAATTTGAACCTTTTAAAGTACACTTAAATATTACACAACTATTTTATTCGTATGTCGTTTGTAGGTGATTAGATACAGGTACACGCACTAGTGGATTTAATTCTGGACACTTTTCAATTTTTTAACATTTCACCATGAAATATTGTATAATGAATTATAAGATTTAGTTATTTTACTTAAAGCATTTATTACTTCTCCAATATGTAGGTATTCATTTCACATGAATATTATCTTTTTTTTATTTTATAGCGCAGCCTGTAAACACAAATTGTTTTCGAGTGAATTTTGATTTTTTCAGATAATTAGCCTTGGCAACGAAATATGACGGAAAAGTTATGGCTTTGTTACAAAATATTGATTTAATATTGATTATTAAGTACTAATTAAAATTTGGGAAATTATATTATATAATTGCAATTGCATCATTTGTTATTGTTCATTAATTAAAATATATACATAATTTTATAATATTTATTAGAAATAAATTCATATGTTACAGATTTAATTTAACACAGTTATTGAAAACAAAATTTGTTAATTTCTTTATGCCGGAATTTTTAAACACGCATAGTACAGTAATATATGCAGATAATGCAAATAAAAGATATTAAAGTAAATATTTAAAAATAAATACAATATTTAAAATAATTTTTTATTGCATTTTAACAACACTAATGCCTCAAAGGTTTCAGCTTTCATTTTCATCCTCTGAGACGTATAAAATTTTCCAGCAACGCTGAATAAACGCTCAACTGGAGCAGAAGATGCACATATTGATAAGTACTTGGGTGCTTGGGGGGGGGGGGGGTTCCGCTAATGAAAGTGAGGGAAAACAAGCACCGAAAGGCATATAGCCGTTAACAGAATCCAGTCGAACTGAAAACATGTGTTTGTATTTTGACACCACTGTTCTCTTCCAAGGTGGCGGCAAACGACGATTTTGTTTGTTGCTGTCACTGACAGCTGATGAAAGGGAAAATTGATGACCCATCCTAAAAATCAAGGGTAGACGTTTTTGTGATAGGCGCCTAAAGGTTGAGAAGCACTTAGGGCTTGATTTTATTACCGTCATTTACAAACAGCCGGTAACGATCACTGAACAGCTCCAGGGCCCAAGTCTTTCGGAAGTTTGTTTTGAACAACCCCGAAAGATTCCAGGGTTAGGGGAATAGAGTAGGGTTGGTCCATGTCTTTGAAGAAAGGAGTTTCGCCGACAGGCGAGGAAATGGGGGAAAAAGACAGGTCTGTGACGTAGGTGCGGAAGCAAGTTCTCGGATGCAGCTAGGTTTAAACGTTATTCGCGTCTTCGATTTTAATTTTTCAGCAGGCCCCTCGTTCAGCAGGCCCATTGAAAGAGCACTCAGGGCCCGTGTCCCCATGGAATGAAATTTCTAAGAGACAAGAAAAATTTTCGAAAATATTCCAAGTTATTATAAATAAAAAATAAAGTATCAAAGTACTGTTATATTTTTTTCTTTGTTCTTTCCTACTCCTTTTTTCAAATTTATATTTTTCTTCATGTGTGTGTGTGTGGGGGGGGGGGGGTGCCGTTTTTATTGAAATTAAAGCACAAAAAGCATGTAAGTTTATTCTGTAATCAAGCATAAAAAATGCTTAGTTTTTCTCTCAATGAAAAGTAAATTACTGAAATTTAAATAGTTCGAAAAGGAGTTAATGATTTGAAATGAATTTAGAGGGATTTTTTAGTTTTTAACTTGTTAAACTAATTATGGAAATTTAACCCATCATCATTTCTTCAAAAATGAAAATTGGAGATTTAAAAAAAATGCGTATATATTTGATGACCCGAACATTTCATTTCAATTCGTATTGATAAAATGATTTTGTGTGTTAAAACTTGACTTAGTTTTGTGATTTCAGTTCTATACTTGATTCTGTATACTTTATTTAATTTCGAATTAAAAAAAAATCATCCAACAAACTTGAGTCATTTACGCAACAAGCAAAATAATTAATAAAAATTGTTTTACATAAATTTCTTAGTCAAGATTCCTTCAATATTTAAAAACATGAAAGAGTTGCCGCATCTGTTTGATGTTGCGATTTATCAGGAGCGTGGGAAAAGGGGTCGAAAAAAACCTGTTGGTCATCGCTGATAACGGGTGATTTATTGACTTCGTCCAGGTGTTTGTCCACTTTTTCAAGAAGCTCATGAGAATCTTACTGCAGTACGATTTACACGATGCGTTCGTAGTGTGAATTTTCCTTTTCCATCAGTTTGCTCAAAAAAAAAAATGATGATATTTGTAGATTTTCAATTCTATTTTGCAAGTCTTTTTCATTAGGATATAGTTATTATATTTTTAAATGTGCAATAAATCAAGATGCCTAATTGCGCAGTAGCTACTTGTAAAAATTATAATAGGAAAACAAAAGGAAGTTCCATCACTTATCACCAATTTCCTAAAGATGCGGCTATTGCAAAAATCTGGTTGACTAAGTGCAAAAGGAGCGATAAAGTTAACCTCAAGAATGCTCGAATCTGCAGCGAACACTTTATAGCGAGTGATTATGTTGTGGACTTAAAAAAATAGACTACTTGGCTTACCAGAGAAGAAAATGCTTAAAGAAAATGCTGTTCCAAGTTGTTGTTTGGCTCCTTACGATAACGGAGCTAGTAAAAGTCCAAGCAATAGTAGTCGTTTGGAAAGAAATCAAAAGAGAAATTTTTTGAAAGAAGCTTTTTCGAGTTTGAACCAAGCATGTGAAACAGAGACTGTAATTGAAACGATTTTGGAAGAAGATGAATCTGTTCAGATTAACAATAACCAACATAATGAATTTAATGAACATTTAAAGAGAAGAATAGCTTTTTTAGAGCAAGAACTGAAAAAAGTATCAGAAGAAAGAGACGAAGCTCTAAAATCGAATAAAATACTGCAGGAAACAATAAATAGCATGCGACAAGATAAAAAACAGCTAGCCTCTGAAAAAAACCAACTGAAGCATACAGTAAAGAACTTGTCAAATATTAAGAAATCCATGATGAAAGTATTTACTAATACGCAAATTAATGCTTTAATTATGAAAAAGAAATACATTAACTGGACACCAGAGGACATCTCAAGAAGTTTGGTACTAAGGGCTCTTTCAAGAAAAACTTACGATTATTTGAGAAATCAAATTGGAATCCCTTTACCAAGTTCCAGCACTCTGAAAAGGTGGTGCTCTAAATTCAGCTGTAAACCAGGCATATTGAATGCAGTTCTTCTGGTTATGAAGAGAAACTTTGTTTCGATGAATGAGGGCGAAAGAATGTGCATCTTAAGTTTTGACGAGATGCACATTGACAGTAAATACTGCTATGATTGCAGCGAAGATCAAGTTTTGGGATCTTTTTCCAAAGTGCAGTTTGTGATGGCACGCGGAATATTAGCTCCTTGGAAGCAACCAATCTTCTACGATTTTAACACCGCAATGACAAAAGATTTGTTGTTCGATATCATCACGAAGGCTGAAAGTTGTGGGATGCTAGTAAAAGCAATTGTTTCTGATTTAGGAGGATGCAATACACTCTGGAATCAACTGCAAATTAGTGTCGACAACAATTCTTTTAAGCACCCTTTAAAAAACGAAAAAATATGTGTGTTTGCTAACCCTCCACATTTTTTGAAATTGCTCAGAAATCATTTTTTGGATAGTGGTTTAAAGCTTGAGGATGGATCGGTGATAACCAAAAAAGTCTTGGAAGAAGTTTTAAATAAAGACAGAGGAGAAATAAAAATGTGTTTGAAGTTAAAACCTCATTATTTGACCGTCAAAGGAAATGATCGTCAAAAAGTTGCTCCTGCTAAAGCTATATTTTCCGAATCTACAGCAAAAGCTGTTGCGATATTAACGGGAGATAAAAAAACATCGGAATTTTTGGAGCTGGTTGATAGGTTTTTTGATGTATTTAACAGTAGCCAAACCAAGCCCAAAAGTAACAAGCCACTGAAAGCAGCCTTTGGTTTAAAAGATTTTTACACAGCTCAAAAAAAAATACTTTAGAAGAAATGAAGAAAACAATTACAGGTATGAGAGTTTGCGGGAAAAAAAATCTCCTGCCGTTTCAAAAAGGAATTCTAATATCAATTGCTTCTCTTTTTGAGCTATGGGAATCATTGAAATTAAATAATTTCAAATACATTTTGACATCTCGTCTCACTCAAGATGCATTGGAGAGCTTATTTAGCCAAATTAGAGGAGCGGGAAGCTTCAATGACCATCCTTCACCAATTGAAGTTACCTATAGACTAAAGAAATTACTTTTGGCTAACAAACTTCCCGCTATTTCTTCAAAAGCAAATATTCTTGATGAACATGAAGAAAAAGCACAAATATCATGCTATTTAACTGCTGATATTATTGAGAATGCTTTTGATTCTGAGGAATTAAAGGCAATAACGATAAATTCCGACGAAAAAATTCTGAATGACGATGAAGTTTCCTTACTCCTGTTTGATGACGAGACACCTATGTCTTGGACAGTAGAAGGAAACAAATCGGATTCTTTAATGACTTTTGCAGAGCACGAAGGTCTAAAGTTCATTGCAGGATATATTGCATTTAGAGTGCGCGATAAAGACCCTACATTAGGATGTTTATCCATAAACGAAGAAAATCCACAAAAAGCACCTTGGATTACGGCGCTATCCCATGGAGGCTTAATTGTTCCGTCAGACGCATGGATGGAAAAAATGACAGAATTTGAAAAAATATTCATTTCAATTCACGGCAAAAATAACATTTTGACTGTGAAAAATGTGACCAAAGACCTTGCTGAAATATTAGAAGAAAAATTTCCGGACACAAATAAAGATGCCATTAAGATGTATGCCCGGGCTCGCACTTTCTTTCGAATTCGACAATTAAATTCTAAAGTTGTAAGAGATCGTAAAAAATCAGAAAAAAAAATGCAGAAATGGATAAAATCTCAAAAGCAATAACGGTATGTTTGAATACTTTCTTAAATACAAAATTAAATTGGCAAAAGTTTGAAATCACTACACTGAAAAAAAAAAGCTTGCTTTTAGAGTATAACACTGGCAGCAAAGGTTCCTGTTTAGCACTGCGAAATGCACAATAAACTGTAAAATTAGCAGTAATTTTTACATTAATGCTGATTTTACAGTCTCTTACTGTGTATTTTACAGTTTTAAATTGGAACCTCTGCTGCCGGTATTATAGCGTAAAAACAAGTTTTTTTTGCAGGGTAGAGACTTATTGTTTAAAACCATAGTAAAATTTGATGAATCATTTAAAACTAAATTGTAAAAAATGCTCCATTTTTCCACATTTTGTCTTTTAAACTAGTAATTTTGAGAGCATCAGTCTTTGAAATTAAAATCTGGGATTAATGAAAAAAGCTTTATACCGTGAAACCTGTGTTTGTAAAATTGAATGTGTAGTAAATTAACACTAATAAGTCGTAAGTTTTGCAGAATACATATTTTTTCTTCTATATCCATGTATTCGACACATGCAAATATTTTATTATCTGTTCTTATTTATTTCATTTCTTAATTTTGAGGTATGTATTTTGAATTATTACCATTCATATTCATTCGAAAATTGCGAGCAATTGTTGCTAGTAATATTTGCATGACGTTACAGTAATTGCTCCCATTCTTTGCAATAGTGGTGTGATTTCAGTTTCAGAAAAGCCATATTTTCGCCACTATAGGTGTTTTATATAGTTTACAAGTTTAATCTTTCATAATTTAATTACGAGCAATAATGCTTGAAAAGTGTCTATTTTAAATGAATTATTCAGAAAAAAAAGAAAAGAAAAATTTCGCAGAATACATATTTTTTCCTCTGTAGTGTACATATAGTCATGTATTCGATAAATGCAAACATTTCATTATCTGTATACCTGTTATATTTATTTTATTTATTTATACACAATTAACTTATGATTTGATTTATTATCATTGATATTCATTTGCCAATTCGCGAGCAATAGTTAACATAAATATTAGTTTGAAATTAGAGTAATTGTTTTTAAGAATGTTTCATAGGATAGTAAATCTGTAATAGTGGGGTTGTTGCCGAATTATTATGTAATCTCTGTTTCGGAGCTTAATGTTTCCGTCTAAAGTTGTTTTGTAAATTTTGCAGCAGTAAATATTTCATAACTTAATTGTGAGAAACAGTACTTCGGAAATGTCTTGTTTTAAACGAGTTGTTTTAAAAATGTTCGATAGGATTATTCTTAAATAGTAGAATTGTTAATGACTATGTATGTTTATCATCTATGTTATATCTATGTTAATTAATGTAGTTTCAGGGTATCAATATTTCTCCGACAGCTGTTTTGTATATTTTGCATATGTAGCTATTTCATGACGTGATTACGAGCAACAGTATTAAAAAATGTAAATTTTGTGAATGAATTGTTCAAATCTCTTTCTTTTCCAAATTATAAAAATATTTCTTGTAGTAGTTTACGATTTTAAAGACTCAAATACATTTCCATTTTCTATCAAATAAAATTATTTTTAGTTGTATTCAAAGTTGATTTAGTTTTATAATGATTACGTTTTGATAGTCATCGTAATCAAGTTATGTTTTTCCCTTTCATTCGAGCTCAAAATCGCTCTTGTAAGATATACGTGAGTCATTAGCACTTAGCAAAGAGTGCAAATTGAGTAGCATAAAAAGGTTTCATAGTATAAAAAAGTTTCAAATTTAGTTTTCATGTCCAAAAGTTATGAACGAAGCAATTCCTTTTCCCATTGAAATGCGCTGCACTAACCAGCGCCAACCCGCAACTGTTTCCAAGATTCCGTCACGGATTTCATACCCCCAGACCCCCATTCTCCACATGGGCCAACCCTCCTTTTCCCCCAACCCTGGTTGGCAGCCCTGTATAACGTATAAATCTATCTTGCAGAACAATTTTGGGCAAATAATTTTGCATCGCAGAACATCACTAAGTATTCTGCTTTGGGGCTGCAACTGTTGATGATATGAGAGCTGTTTTATGTAATACATCTGATACAAATGCAGAATTTGTAGATGATCCACTGCCATTGCAAGATGTGCCTGAGAATGAAATGGTTGCTGCACTTTGGGATGGAGAGTGGGGTGTTCGTCAAGTCATAAGCAAATTAGATGAAGGCACTGATACATACAGGATAAAATATATAAAAAGGGTTAAAAAAGATTCAAACTTGTATTGGAAATGGCCAGTACAAGAAGACATACATAAAATCAAAGGGGAGCAAATCATCATTATTCGGCCGATAATAGACGTTTCTGTAGATGTTTCCTCTACAAGAACAATTATTTTTGAACTAACTAATCATGTTTTAATTAATAAAATAGCAAATACAGACTGTGACAATATTTAACTTAGATTGTATCACCAAAGAAAGGTAATCTAACATTTTTATTTCCTTATTGTTGTTCAAAATGTTTTCGAAGCAATGCAAAAACGAGAAATAAAGTCAAAATATGAAAAAACACCTGGAGTTTGGACAATTTTTGAGATATTCCAAAAAAAAAAATTGTTTGTTATGTCATCTTTGTATATTGTATAACATTGTATCATCCTAGGGGTTCAATGTTAAAATCAGAAAAACCTTTTTTTCCCCATAGCAATGCTCCCCCCCTACCTTAATTTTTCATTTTTTTTTCACCCTCAGATTCTTGTAAGAGACTTTAAAATCAATTTCATGATACTCAGCCAAACAAATCCATAGTCCTCAAGATTTTTATACTCAAGGATCTAGAGAGCACCTATTTTAACATCTATAAAAAGGTTACTATAGCTTTAGATGAAAATAAGTGGGTAGATGAAGTTTACACATCGACTATCAAAAAGTTTCTGATAAATTACCAAACATGCTGATCTAAAAAGCAAACAGGTTTGTATTGGAACACACCAGAAGGAAAACTTTGGAATGGGTAAAACATTGACTTATTAAGAGAAAATGAAGAGTAGTTGTTAGGTGTATTTTTTCTCAGTGAATGGCTGCTTTAAATGGGGTTCCACAAGGTTCAGTTTTAAGGCCACAGTTCTGTATCATTTTCATTCATGTTATTAGTGAAAGGCTTTGAGTGATTTAGTGAAAGGCTGTGAGAATATTTTTGCTGATGAGGTCAAAGTAATGAGTAATGTTGACATTGTAGAACAAGTAAAAAAGCTTAAAAAGAATTTGGATCAAATTTCTAAGTGTGCATTTAAATGGTGTAGGTCCTTCAATGTTGGGAAATGTTAAGTGTTTCATTTAGGTCATGGGAATAATCATTCAAAAGTTTATTTACTTATATAACGAATATTTACATGAATCTAGTTTAAGCAAAGAAACCGTTGTTGATCTGGGTGTTTTAATCAGTCAGGACTTCGGGTTTAGTCAACAGAACAGGGCTTCAAGATTTCATTTGGAGTACATTTCAGTTTTGGTCTCTATATTTTAAGAAAGATATCAGCTCATTGGAAAGGATTCAAAAGAGGGCTTCCAAGGTTGGTAAATGGGCTAATTAAGGTTTGATTTCAGGCTAAGAATACTTAATATGTTTAGTCTTGAGCAAAGGAGAATAACAGGGGATACGATTAAGTTATTTAATTTTTTTTAAGAGGATGTTTATGGGTTACATTTCTGCAGATGGCAAAATCCAGCATAATTGTTTAAAGCTTTGCAAATTCCCAATCTAATCTTCAAATCAGGAAAAATGCAACTGTCACCGTGATTCCTGTCTTGCAACTCACGAAAAATGTAGTTTCGCTTAAAAATAAAGATAAAATTTAATTGAAATACTTTGATGCAACTGGTGCTGTACGGTTGTTGTGGTCTCTCACTGCCCAAAGCTGATGACTAAATTGCAAACATTTGCAGAAATTTTTAAATTTTTATTTTTTGGAATTTGACTATAATAAAAAAGGTCAGGTGGGATAAAATAAATCATGGGGTAAAATTTTTGAGGTTTTTAAAATGGTTCTTTAAAAAATGTGCAAAGGACATTTTCTTCCTGAGTTGCCAGTTTTGTGTATTATTGATACCAGGGTTTAAGTGCAAACACCAAAAAAATATTTTTTAGGGTAAAAAACATGTGCAGGGTCAAAAATAGATCCTGCTTTGCATTAGGTTAAGCTTAGCATTTACTTCTATAGTTGATTATTTATTTTGGATTTTAAATAATTTTTTGTTTTCATAAATGTGTGTACTAATTTAAAACAAGTAATGTATTGCTGTGTCTTTTTTTGATACATAAATACATCAACTTATTGTGCATAGCAATTAATTAAATCAACAAGACAAAATTAAGAACACAGTTTTTGTTCAGAGAGCTTCCTACAGAAAATGTTTTTGGAAAGTTAAGCAAAAAGGATTGTTTTCTCCAAAGAAAGAAGTTTGAGCAATCAAATCCTAGAAAACTATGCTACAGAGCTGATTTCAAGTTGTTGAAGGAGTGGTAAATGAGACTTTTTTGATATTGGAACTAAATAAGTCAAGAATATGTTCTCTTTAAAGCATATAAAAGCTTATGCTATAAGCACACTACAATCTACACAAATAACTGAAAATTGGTAAAAAGATCTGAAAGAAACCAGAAGAGAAAAGGAAAAAGAAACTGGGGAAATTTTAACAAGCCCAACAATTTTGGAAAGACTGCACACAGAAAATGTCTGAAAAGACAAATCAATTGAAACTGTCTTTGAAGAAACACACGTACACACAAAATTAAATATATAAGTAAATAAATGAATACAAAAGAAACCTTTTCCTTGGAAAAAAATTGTAACTGATTCAAAGTTTATTAATGATGGCCAAATTTTAAATGCTAGGGAAAATGTCAGAAATGTAAACTTTCAAGCCATCATGCCTTCCCACGATGCAGAATAATATGCAATGAAATTAAAAAATAGTTTTTTGCTTTTCCAGAGAAGATACTGTTTCACAGTTTGATGCATTGCTAACAGTTATGTCATTTCTTTGCCAGCCCTGGGATGAATCAAGATGACAGTATTACTTTCTAAAGATGTTTATATACTACTTGTGATCTCATTAACCCTTTAACTGTCATGCCCGAGATAGTCTCGGGCACAGCTGGTTTTCGAAAATGTCACGCCCGAGTATTACTCGGGGTAATGTTTTTTTTTTTTAGTGCATCGTATTGTTATACCTGAATATATATCGGGAGACGTTTATTTCGGCTTCATCTCTTTATCAAACCCGACTGTTTCTCGGGTTTGTGCTTGGAAAAGTGTTAAAAATCAAAATAACCTGACAGTTAAAGGGTTAATGACTAAAAGTACAGAATAACAATTTTCAATATGTTATGAAATTAAAGCTTTTGCAGTATGACTTATTTTACCTTTCTAGTGACTTATTTTACTCCATCCTTAAGGGGTAAAATAAGTCATTAACAACATATTTTATAACTTTTTTTTATCAGTATCAATAGGGTGAGTTCTGGTAAGTGCGTACCCCTTTTTTTAAAGTTCATGTTCCCAAGGATGCTGCTCTGTTGAAAAATCTTTTACATTGACCAATTTTTTTTTAGTTTTATTTCCAGGTCCTTTACTAAGGTTTTCACGCATATGATGTGCCAAATAAACCATAAGCAGAGGTTTTGTGACTTAGTCTATGGCACCTCTTCTAAGGTACGCACTTTCCCTACCTAGCGGGGTAAGTGCGCCCACTTCAAATTATGTGAATATGAACAGGAAAAAACTTCTGACATGTATTAAATATGTTAGGTAGTTGCCTTGGGATAATTCCTACCACTAAAGATCAGCACTTGCTTGCATAGATGAAACGCAATCAGTGATATCCCACGTGTCTTGCTAACAACTGCGATTTGAAGATTGAGAGCGTTGTGTCTGTGATTTTTCCTTTGTCCTTTTAAAAAGACCAAGTGAGCAAATGTAAGTTATTTCTATTTAGTATTAGTCACTCATAGTCTACGTAGTTTATTTTTGTTTCATACATTAATCAGTCTGTGCTTAAGCCAGCATAGCACTCACCCCTTCTTAAATGTAAGAGGAGACGTGTGCGTCTAATAGCGGGAGGTAAGTGAGTACCCAAGTGATTTCCTTTAATTTTGGTTGTATGGTAGACCGTCAGGCATGGGTGCAAGTTTAGTGATATGTTCAAGACGGAAAATATTTGGAGCCCCCCCTCCCCCCCCATGCGTACTAAAGGGTATACGTTTTTTTATATTGTTGATTTTAATTTCATCAATTTTTGAATATTTGTGCTCAGTTTCAATTTTTTGAGCTTTTGATTTTTCTGACAATGTGAGTCTCCGTTTAAGTGTAGCATTTCAAGCATTTTGTTTTGCGTGTAGTAAAGGGAGAGGGGGGAGGCTCTCATTCGCGCGTTTTCTAAATTGTGGCTCCGAAAACGCAAATCGAAATGAATGCCAATATATATGGAGGGGGATGGTCCCCCCAGAGATTTTGAAAAAAAAAAGGCCCTAAATAAGCGATTTTGGTAACATAAAGGAAAGGAATGGGGTTCAGGAGCTCTCTTACAGTAATTTTTTGAAACTGTAGATTCCAAAATGGCTATTCAGGCTATCTCAAAAAATTTTAGAAAGATAAAGGTTGAGGGTTCTCTGAATTTTTTTGGAATTGAAAATTAATTAATTAATTATTATTATTATTATTATCTTTTTTAACATTGAGAAAACAAATTTCTTTTTAACTAAAAACTAAAGAAAGTCATAAATTTTCTTTCCGTCCCAAGCTCCGTTTCTGCAATCTCCTCAAGACGGAAATCCGTCTTGAGACGGAAGGTCTTGCATCCATGCTGTCAGGTGACCTGGGTGAACACTTCGTTTTTTTAAAATAGGGTTTTAAAATATTTATCATATTAGAATCAGCAGCAATATGAAAAAACAAAAGAAAGAGCAAAAATGTAGAAAATAATTGATCATGATATGATGCTTGTACATTTTTTTGTACACTGAAATAGTTTTTCACAAGGTGTTTCTTAATTTTCTTAAATATAATTTACTCATTATTTCACCTTCGTTTTTTGAATCAGAAAAGTGTTGGCTCCTTACTTAATATTTTACTTAATTTAATTGTTTCTTTTGTCATTAAGTAGTTTATGATTGCTATTTTCAAAGAAAAGTTTGCTAACTCATATCTAAAAAACAATATATATTTTAGAGGTAATGAATAAAATTGAAATCTTATGCCGCATTCAATGTAAATATAAATACTTTATGGAAATGACGTTGGGTTTATAATCGGCTTATAAGGGAGCTATAAGCAAAATTAAAGGTGAATTACGAGAGTCAGATGTTCCACGTAATGGTACCCATTTGCCCCATCATAATGGTACACACTTGCCCCACATAATGGTACGCAATTGCCCCATCATAGAGGTACGCACTTGCCCCATCATAATGGTGCACACTTACCCCCACCTTACTTTAAAGAAAGGGAAAGTGCGTACCGTCATATAAAAAAAATTGAGTTAGAGTATTTGATCAAAATACCCCATGTATGTTATTAGCAGCTCTTACTCAAAAGAAACAACTTGTATTTGCTGACTTCAGTTGCTTTGTATGACTACAAGAGAAACTCAAACAAAACCTTCTCAATCTTTACTTTAGAGTTTTTTTGAAGACATTTAAGTTGTCCATGATTGTGTTTCGTCTATTGAAACCAGGGCTGACCTCTACCTATAGAAATTATCATTAGATAGTTACCTAACATAGTCGATATGTTGCAGAAGCAATTTCAAGACAGTGTTCATATAATTCTCAGTGGACGCACTTACCCCGTGGACGCACTTACCAGAACTCACCCTAGTTTTTTTCAGAGATATTGCACTTTAAATGTCATAAGGAATATTCATTTGCATATCCTAATCATTTTATTTCCTGGTTGAACCAATATGTTTTTTGCTGTCACATCATAGTTAAAATTGTTCTTTTTTGACTTATTTTAACTCACCTAACCCTAACTAAAATAGGTATTCAGAAATTCAGCTACCTGTAACGCCAGAGGTAAGTCCAATACCAGCTGTAACGAGTTGATGGTAGGGTCCAGAATTTTCTTGTGTATCTATTGCAGATTTTTCCTAAAAAAAGGAATTGTACAAAATCAGTACAACTTAAAACTTAAGCATGTAAATGATGATAGAAAAATTGCACTTAAAAAATGTTATAAGAAGTTCTATACATCTTGAGAATAACAAGCATTCAAATAAAAATAAATAGAAAATTAGTTTCAATAAACAAGACACTCAATAATTACACATAATTAAAGTGACCATGCGTCTGGATTTCGGCGGGACAGTTCGGTTTTTTATCTCAGAGTCCCGCTAGCTGAATGTCTTACTAAAACACATAACCCACTTTTTCATTACCTTCCAGCTTTTCTGTCCAAGTCCCAGCAAATGGGAGAGAATATAAAGAAACTTGATTTTTCGATACATTTGGGCGCATGCACCGTTAAATTAAAAAGATCTAACGAAAATTAACTTTCCATATTATTTCAAGAAATTTTTTTCTAACATGTTTTGAAAATTTACTTAAGGCATCCCTGGACCTTTTTTTTTTCTTTTGTTCTCTCATTTTTGATATTCTTTGATAACTTCATTCTCTCCATTGGGAATATGTCCTTCTTCACTGCTATAGTCATATGTAACAGTAGTAGTACTGATATCATTTCAGCAAATGAAATTAATTCCTCTTTCAGTCTTCCTTTGTCAAAAGAAGGTAAAATGTTGCATATTTTGTCAATTGCATTTGATGGTAGTGAATGGTTGATGTGTGCAATGATAGTGGTCTTCAAACTTTTTGAGATTATAGTTAGAAATCAAAGTAACTTTTAATAAATAAATCTATACCAAAAGTGTTTGTATTACCGCATCCAAGATATGATAAGACACAGTAAAAGCAAAAAGTATCTTAGTAGCACAAATGGTTAGCCAAATCGTGTTAGTCATAGTTCCGTTTAGTCTTGCCCCCCCCCTTTTTTTTCAGTTTTTAATTTCTGAGTTAAGTCCAAATAAAATCTTTTCTTTTTTATCAAAAGATGGAATTAAGAGTCTTTATAGTGACAAATCAACTTATTTTATTGAATTATCGTCACCAAGGCTCGAAAACCTATTGCTAAGAGGTGGATATTAATATTTGGGGGAGGGCACAAGTCTCGAATTTCAAAAGTGTAGGTGGAGCCCTTGTTTCCTTTAAACTTATCAAAGTAAATTCAAACATAATTTAGACATTGTGCTTTTCCAACTAAAATTAGGTTACTGATTAAAAAAGTAAAAAAAAAAAAAAAAAAAAACAAAGAAAGGATTCACAAAAATAAAATTCTAGTATTAAATTTTCACAAAAATTGGAAGTAAGATAAAAATGTTGGACTGGCCCCTGTATTTATTTGCTACCAGAAAGAATTGCCTCTTTGATCTTTGAAAACAACTGCGTGTGCCACTAAGTTTGGCAGTGTTTACATCTGTGAACAAACTTGTGTCATGAAATTTGAGTCCAAAACTAAAAATAGAATTCAAAATGAAGCTTTTTCTGTTTTTCATCTTGTGACGACTTTTTAAACCCAACACACACACACACACACATATATATATATATATATATATATATATATATATATATATATATATATATATATATATATATAGTATATATATATATATATATATATATATATATATATATACGCAAGCTACTATGTAATATGTATATACACTGGTGGAAAAAAAAATCCCAACCCCAAGAAAGACTTGTGTTAGATAAACGAAATTTATCGAACTTATAGCCTGCATTCCATTGACAGCAAACCATTGTCATTTGCGACGGCAGTGGTGTCAAGACAGAGCTCACTGGAGGTTGGAGTGGAGATCTGTTGTAATTTCTGATGAAAATAGATTCTGCCTTGGTGCTAGTAATGGCTGTACGCTGGTCAGAAGGTGGCCAGGGGACCGCCTGCATGCAATCTGTCTGCCGCCTACACACAAGGGACCTACACCTGGAGCATGGAGGAGCAGCGGGAGCACTCTTGTGGTTATCCCAAACACACTGACTGCAAATTTGTCGTCAGTCTGGTAATTCAACCTATACTACAGCCCTTCGTTAGTAGAATGCAAGGGGAAGTTTTCTAACAGGATAACGCTCGCTTTCACACCTCTACTGTAACGCAATATGCTCTACAGAGTGATGACATGTTACCATGACCAGCAAGATCACCAGATCTGTCTTCAATTGATCACGTATGGGGTATCATTGGACGGCTACTCTAGCATCATCCACTGTCAGCAATGACTGTCTTAGTATAGACACAACAAGTGCAACAAACATGGCCCACCACACCACAAAGTGACATTCGGCACCTGTATGACACAATGCATGCACGCTTGCAGATTTGCCTTCAAAAATCTGGAGACTACACCGGCTATTAAAGTAGCAAAATTTCATATTTGCACAGCATTTTCTTGAGCTTAAATTAGCCAGTGATCTTGTACATTTAATTAATTAAACATGTTAACTAGACAATTGCATTACCCAAATTTCATTACTCTACAGTAATTCTTTCTTGGGTGTTGGGATTTTTTTTTCCGCTAATGTATAGAAAGATGCAAGCTAAAGTATCTTGCTGCATTCATAAGCCAACGTTCAATGAAAGTTTGGCACAATTTTGTACATGATATCAATTCATTACTCTGAATCCATAAGGATCTTGAATTTTAGTTATCAGTGCTTATGGGGGGGGGGGGGGGAATAATAATGACTATGTCAAGTTATAGCTGCTAATTTTAAACTTCATTTATTCTTACAGGAATATTTTCACTTATTAGTTGGTTGCCATTATCTCTGCATTAAGTGTAGAAATTATCAATGTGTTGTGAAAGAAAAAATAAATATCCAATTGCTGAACTAATATGCTGTGCGAGGTTTCTATGATTTTGAGCCCCCCCCCCCACCCCCGCACACACACAGATTTTGAAGTGGCCTTCAGAATCAATTCCAGTCTTCGTAGCCCATTGTTTCTAAGGTTTTGTGTATTCTTGGCTGTAACACCAATACCAGGATAACTAACCAAGCCCAATAACATGATTTTTCATTTTTGCAGAAACTGATTTTGGAGCTTTTTATGAATTCAATGTGTGTTGTGCAAACTTTCAATTTTACACAGAGGGTCTCATATACATATAAGCAGAAGCACTTCTTTTCTTATGTAGGATTGAATATACCACAGTTGTTTTAGAATGCTTTGAATATAGAAGCCACATTTTTATTTTAAATCACACTATTGAATGATGAAGGCGTAACATTATTTCTTTTGAAATGGGAAAAATGTGGAGTTGCATTTTCGTAAAAACAAGGAAAACCTCAGATAAATCGAATTAGAAAGACATTGTTCTTAAATGTTTACAATTAAAGTTCATCATTACAGTTGAATCGGTGAGAGCAAAAACCACTTCAGTCAAAAAAATTCAATGCTTTTTTTCATAGAAACAAGCTGAAGCAAGCTTCAGCAGCTTAGCAAGCTCCAATCAAAGTAAGTATGTGCCGCGATACTCCCTTTTCCCTTTTTTCTGCACATTTTCCCCTCGCCATTCTCTGTTTAAGGTTTTTTTTCTTTTTTGTATAAGTTCTTCCACCAATCATCAAATTTGTTTATGGCCAAGGAGAGTAGCTTGGTGACAGGAAGCTGTTGCTGATCTGAGCACGCAACTCTTCATATTAATCAGGTCAGTAGGGCACAGCGAAGGGGAGACATGGACAAAACCCCATAGACTTTGGTTTAAACATTGTTGAAAATCTAATACAGTAGTCTTTTACTCAAGAAAAGATTGTTTTGATCACCCCCCCCCCCCGCAAGAAAACTCTGGCTGCATTAGTGCTTTAGGTGTGTAAATCTGATCATGTTTACGTATCGTCCTCTTAATGGTGCCGAAATTTAGATCGTTGGAAAGAATGAGTGCCCTTAGAAAGTCATGCTTGTTCTAGTGTTGGGTGCATAAACAACGTGAGTCATTGGACGCACGTTGTTTCTTCGCTCAAAGTTCAGAAGAGAGGCCCCGTAACTTAGGAATTACCAGCCTGATTGATGCAATTTTTGCTGTCAACACGCATCTTGCCTTCAAGAACTTGTTTCTATGCAAAAAAATATTGAATTTTTTTGACTGGAGTGGTTTTTGCTCTCACCAATTCAAAAGTCGCCTTGGTTTCAAGACAAGCCAAGGCGAACCTTCAAGGCATGTTCCAACTAACATAAATAAAACGGAAAATATCAAGAAGGTGATTGTAGGTATTCCTGAAAACTTTTTTGTGATGAACTATTTAACTGATCAAAGGCTTTACATGATGGCAGAACATGATCTATTTTAAGAGATGTACATACCTATTTTTTTTTTGTTCCTCTTTTATTGGTGTAGATTTAGCAATTGCTTCTCATTTTTGTAATAACCTTCCACTGTTATTGATAACCCATATTCCTTATACTGTAAAGTTTTAAAGTGCTTTATTTCTTTTGATTTCTTTTTTTTTTTTTTTAACAATGTATGAGCAAAACTGATCTGTTCTTAGAGCTTAATAAATTTTTGAAGTCATGTATCACAATAATAAAGCAAGAGCTACTTCATATTTGATGAAATCATAAATAAATATAAACTTTTAATGTATGATAACTTTTTTCCCCAAGTGTGAAAGCCTACTGAGTGCAAAAACAACATCAGTCCAAATTACATTATAAATTTTTCTGAGCCCGATTTAGATTGAATCTATGTAGTTTTTGCATGATAGCAACATACATGCATGTTATGATGCAGGAAAAAAGGAATTGTTCAGTTGTTTGAAAATTTGGAGGAGTTATGACGTTTTTTCTCTCTCCTGAAAAATTTTGAAAATTCTTGACTGACGTTTTTGCACTCATTGATTCAGTTGTTATTGCAAGAATATTTTCATGTGCAAGTAATAATTGCTTTATTTTCAACTCACTGCACAGACCGGCATGGCACAGTCTACCTTGAAAATAAAAGTTGTGTCAAGTAACGCATTTTCAACAATCAGGCTTAAACAAAAGAAAAAATACTGTAATAATTCCAGTCAAATTTATGACTCAAAATATAAATTTAGACCTCTTTCACGTTTTTTTAAAATGCAAGGTATACGTTTTCATTGTTATTAACAGGCGTAAACGTTTGTTTCACGAATTTTCTGACTAACCCCTCTAAGGGGTTCCCCAAAGGAGAAAGGAGGTGAAAATTCCTCTATATGAATTCTTAAGCATCAAATTGAGCTAAACTAAATAATAAATATTCTACCTAAACTGAATTTGTATAAGGTTGGTTGGTTGGGGGGGGGGGGGTTTCAACCCCCCCATGGGGTTGAACACCCCCCCCCCCTTTTTTTAGGGAGACGAAAAATCCTTATATGTGTTCCTGAACATCAAAGGACCTCTGTGAGCAATTTGGCAAAGATCCGACGTAAACTCGATTTTTATAACGAAATTCCCAAGGGGGTTGCTCCACCCAAAGAGGATGAGGTCCCCCCCCCCATGCGAATTTTAAAGCATCAAGGAGCCTGTGTGACAAATTTGGGTAAATTTCTGAAGGATTTGGAAAAGGAACACACACACACACATAATTTTATATACTACTAGCTGATCCGGCGAACTCTGTTCCGCCTTAAAGGCAATAAATAAGAAAATTTTTGAATTTATTAAGTTTTTTATTATTAGAATATACAAAAAAAATTAAGTACCAACATTAATCATTCATTATTGTTTCTGTATTTTAGTACATAGGTTGCTCTTCACTTAAGTACCTTGTGATGCACAACATTTTTTGTTTTATTATCAGGTGCAAAAAGAAACAACGCAGATGGTCTTCCGACCCGTAAACATGCTACATATAATTGACCATGGGAAAAACAGTGATGTTCTAGATTCAAACCACAAACTTTTAAGGATTGGCCTTGTGATTTGTTAAAGGTCATGACAAATGCAAGACGGATCGGAAATTGAAGTCTTTTAAATTCAAACGGCATCATCCGTTGGGATCATTGGGATCCTAGGAATGAGCAATCGTTTCTGACGGCTTATCACATATAAATTTCAAGGGAAGTAGCGCGTTTGTTTATAATTTATTTCACGAAAAAGTCAAATAATACTCAACGCACCGCTGACTTACAACCTGTTTACTGCGTTCCGGAACCTGCCAGAACGTGTGCTTTATGTCGCTCAGCCATGGAGGTGTCAAAAAAGGCTTAGTAAAAAGGCTTAGTCAATAAGACAGTTTTACTATTTATGTAACTGACACACATAAATTATAGCCTATGTCCGCCTCCTGGCTCTAAGCTACCTACCCACCAATTTTTAGTTATATCGGTGCAGCCGTTCTTGAGTTATAAATAGTGTAACTAACACAACTTTCTTTTATATATATAGAAGATAGAATAGTAGTGAGAAGAACAACCTCTTTAACTGCAGTGCAGGAGCCATCCCACCAAGCGCTTTCTACCTCTCAGCCTCAGAGGCGTAAAAACTCTTAAGTGACAATCATTTCTGACAGCTTATCACATATAAATTTCAAGGGAAGTAACGCGTTTGTTTATAATTTACTTCACAAAAAAGTCAAATAACACTCAACGCACCGCTAACTTACAACCTGTTTACTGCGCACAGGAAGCTGCCAGAACGTGTGCTTTATGTCGCTCAGCCATGGAGGTGTCAAAAAAGGCTTAGTAAAAAGGCTTAGTCAATAAGACAGTTTTTCTATTTATGTAACTGACACACATAAATTATAGCCTATGTCCGTCTCCTGGCTCTAAGCTACCTACCCACCAATTTTTAGTTATATCGGTACAGCTGTTCTTGAGTTATAAATAGTGTAACTAACACGACTTTCTTTTATATATATAGATATATGGATCAAAAACCATCATGAGAAGGGGGGGGGGGAGATAAGTGGCCAGATTTCAGAGAGAGAAAAACTGGTTATAAAAGTTCAATTGTCCACCCCTCTTCTCTCCCCTGATATCAGAAATAAATAAAATAAAAAAATATGAAAAACGTTACATGTAATCTTCAAAAGAAAAAAAAAGCTTCCTTTTGTTTTTCATTTGTACAATTTCAAGAAGACAAAAATTCACTAAGTTTTACAGTATCATTTATTCATCTTCTTTTGCGAATATATCCGCTCACACAAATTGTTTGAGATTCGAAAACCAATTTAAAGCTATCTTTGGTGTTGTTAGGGGAAGGGGTTTGATATTCAGAGCTTCCCCAATGTTAAAAAGCTATTATTTTGAAGCTATTTTTTGCAACGGTACACAAGAGAAACGAGCACCGTAAAAGTGAGGAAAGGAAAAATGAAATATCGTAGCCAAACTCCTCACTTTTTGCATTAACAGCTTTTATTTTTGTTTAAATTTAAAACAAATATGTAATGATAATAATAACAAAATTAAGGACTGGCATTGCTTAACCACAAAATAACTCGTTATTATAATAATACTGTTACAAATCTTGTAAATAGTTGTTGTTTTTCCTGCCTTGCATCATTTTCATTAGTTTTGGTTTTATCTGACGTCATGTTGCAAAAGTATCTGAAGATATCACTTTTATCACTTGTATACCGGCCCTGTAACGTTTTGTAGTTTTTACACTTGCCCTGCATTTAATAAGCGTATTTTTCGCTCGGAGTGTTTTCTTTTTTTTCTTTTTCTTTTTATCGCTAGAACTTTCTCAATGGAATTGTTCAAGTTATAAATGAAACAAAATATTCCAGGTTTTTCTCGAATACTGTGGACATTTCTTTCCGTGTATAAATAGCTGGCCTTGAACACAAGTCAGTCAGTTGTTTTCAGATTTGATCTGGTGACTCGTTTTTATTCGCTTTGAGCGGATGTTTGTTTTGCTTTTGTAATTGCTTAATTACTGTTCACGTTAGATACGTGGTGCTGAATTACTGTTGAGAGTACAGTGTACTGTTTGCTGCTTAATTGCTGATGTTTAGCAATTGTTTTCTGCTCTTATTGTAAATAGTGTACATACTTGTAAATAAATTTATAGTTACTTCCTCAAGATTGGAATGCTCATTTGAAGAAAGTTGAAGGTGCTACGGACTCATTACAATTTTGGCGCCCAACGTGGGGCATCTTCAAGGACTTTCTTGGAATTACCTGTGAATTCGGACTTTTCTTCCTAAGGACTTTTTGACTTCGGAATTTTATGGTGATTACTCGAGCAATGGAGGAACAACTGCAAAAACTCCTTGATGCGATCAACGCTGTTAAAAGTGACATGACTGCGAATCAAGAACAATTAAAAAATGCCATGGCTGCGAATCAAGAACAATTAAAAAATGATCTGGCTACTAATCAAGAAGAAATAAAGAGCGATCTAACGTCAATGAAATGTTTGGTGGGACTAAATTTACCAACATGGAAAATAAAGTGGAGGCCCTAGAAGATCGAATCACCACAGTAGAAAACCATGTGGACAAGAAAATTAAAGAACTTGAATCGAAGTTATCAGCATCCTCCAACAATTCAAGTGACTGTGTAGCTACAACTGGAATTTCTCGTCCATCCATTAAACTGGCCACATTTGACGGGAAGACCTCGTGGAATATTTACAAGAAGCAGTTCCTCATCGTTGCAGAAGCAAACTCCTGGGACTCTTCCACGAAAGCCTGTCAACTTGCAGCCTCGCTGAGAGGGGATGCAGCTGAAATACTACAGACCTTCCCAGAGGACAAGCTCTGTGACTTCGAAGCCTTATCATTGGCCTTGGAGCTTCGCTTTGGCGAAGTATGCCAAAAAGAATTCAGCCCAACTCCAGCTGAAATCCCGACTCCAGAGGGATGGAGAGACTTTGCAAGTGTTTGCAGCAGACGTTGAGAGGCTTTCCCATCTCGCCTTCTCGAACTGTCCTTTGGATGTTCGCAATAGCCTGGCCCTGAACTACTTCATAGAAGGAGTGCGAAGTCCAGAAGTCCAGACGGCTCTCCGGATGGCGGACATCAAAGATCTTAAATCCGGTGTGGTCTACGCAATGAAGTTCGAGGCTGCACAGCAAATATCCCGCAAGGATCGCCATTCAATCAGGGGCTTGGAAGTGAGTGCCCAGGATTCGAACTCAACTCGTCTCTCGGAAATTGAGCGACAAATCAAAGAAATCTCGGGGATCCTGAAGCAGACTCGCAAAGACCAAAGTGGACAACCACTGAAGTGCTGGAAATGTGCCGGTGAGGGCCACGTGCGAAAGAACTGCGAAGCTCGCCCAGAAAGAAAGACGGCTCCCAAAGTTTTCCAGATTTCCCCAAGAACTGGCGGTTGCAACGGACTGTTCATTTACGCATATGTGAATGGATTTCCATGCGAAATGATTGTGGACACAGGAGCCAACGTTACCATCATTAGGACTGATGTGGCTCGTCAATTTGGACTCAAGATCTTGTGAACGCCGCCCTGCGTTACTCTCCAAACTGTGACAGGTGACAAAATCGAGATTGAAGGAAAAGTGAACTTAGAAATAATGTTCGGAAGCGCCACTTACCATCACACGGCATTCGTCGCTGACATTACAGATCCCTTCATTCTCGGACTGGACTTTTTGAGAAAATTTGATTTTTCTATTGACTTTAAAAATAATGAGCTGCACTCGATGAGGGAAGACATAGCAATTTTCAACACCGAAAATAACTTAAAATCCGCTCATCAAATAATAGCCCAAACAGATTTATTGATTCCCTCTAGATCAGAAGTACTAATACCTGGCTCCCTCAAGGAAAACAACAGCTTTAAATTCGGCCTAATTGAAATCCTAACCAGAGTAATAGCCCAGAAGGAGTACTAGTGGCATCTACGCTTGTGGACCTTTCAAGGAATGCAGTTCCTGTGAGAGTCGCCAATGTAAGTGAAAGACCGAGGAATATCAAGAAAGGAGAAGTGTTGGCAACTTGTACTCCCGTAAACTGCATCATCAGAAGAATTGATTCCTCCGAGACTGTGTCTTCCGAATCCTTGACTTTGAAATTAATTGGGAGTGCACCATTATCGAAGGATCAAAGATACGCTGCGGAAAGATTGGTGGACAACTTCAAGCAGGTGTTTTCATCTACATCCGAGGATGTTGGTCGCACTAGTTTAACGCAGCATAGGATCGACACTGGAGATCATCCCCCTATCAAGCAGCATCCAAGACGACTACCGTTCGCCAAGAAGGAAGAGGTTGAGATGCTCTTGAAAGAGATGCAGGAGAATGACGTCATCGAACCATCATCCAGTCCTTGGGCATCCCCTATCGTCTTGGTCCGAAAGAAAGACGTCTCCACCAGATTTTGTGTTGACTACCGACGCCTGAATGACGTCACCAAGAAGGACAGTTACCCTCTTCCACGGATTGATGATACTCTGGACACCCTTTCCGGACACAAGTGGTTTTCGACCCTGGATCAAAAGAGCGGCTACTGGCAGGTGGAGATACACCCCGACGACCGAGAGAAGACGGCGTTTACAACCGGACAAGGCTTGTGGCAGTTTAAAGTGATGCCCTTCGGCCTCTGCAATGCACCAGCCACGTTCGAGCGTCTTATGGAATCAGTGTTACGAGGACTCTCTTATGAATCCTGTCTTGTCTACTTGGACGACATCATCATCATAGGACGCAGTTTTGAGGAACATTCGGCTAATCTTAGGAAGGTGCTGCAAAAGCTTAAGGAAGCCAACCTGAAGTTAAGCCCGTCCAAATGTAATTTGTTCCGCCGTGAGGTGAACTACCTTGGTCACATTATCTCTTCCGAAGGTGTACGAACAGATCCAGATAAGGTATCAGCAGTCAAGAATTGGAGCCGCCCCGAAAATGTCCATCAGCTGCGAAGTTTCCTGGGGCTCTGCACGTACTACAGGAAATTTGTGAAGGGTTTTTCCAATATTGCACGACCTTTGCATAAGCTGACGGAGAGCAAACAAAAATTTGAATGGTCCAAAGAATGCGAGGATGCATTTCTACAGCTGAAGGAGGCTTTAACATCAACGCCTATTCTCTCTTATCCTCAGCCTGAAAAATCCTTCATACTTGACACTGATGCTAGCCACGAGAGCGTTGGAGCTGTTTTATCTCAAGAAATAGACGGTAACGAACATGTCATCGCCTACTGGAGCAAATGCTTATCCAAGTCGGAGCGAAATTATTGTGTCACGAGAAAGGAATTGCTCGCCATAGTTAAAGATGTAGAACATTTCCATCATTACCTCTACGGCCGTAAATTCCTGCTCCGGACCGATCATGCCTCTTTAACTTGGCTTTTGAATTTCAAGAATCCAGAGGGCCGGGTAGCCAGGTGGATATAGCGGCTCCAGGAATATGACATCGAGATTAAGCACCGAAAAGGTTTGTCACACGGTAATGCTGACGCATTGTCAAGAAGACCTTGTTCCGAGAACTGCCATTATTGCTCCCGAATAGAGAAACAGTACGGGACGACAATCCCTACTGCCTGCCAAGTTACTGCTACATCAACATCTTCAGATCCCGATCCATGGAGTGACGACCAAGTAAGAAAAGATCAGCTTGAAGACCCAGACCTTAAGCCTATCATAGAATTAATGGAAAAGGACAGTCGGCGACCTAGTTGGCAAGACGTTTCTATCTACAGTCCTGCAACGAAAAGATACTGGGCTCTATGGAAATCTCTCCAGCTGCGGAATGGCGTCCTGTATCGGAAATGGGAATCTGACGATGGTAAAGCATTCAAATGGCAGTTACTCCTTCCCAGATCAAGAATTCCAGACGTTCTAAAGGAATTGCACAGTAGTCCGACTGGAGGACACTTTGGTATCCTGAAAACCCTCCACAAGGTTCGAGAGCGCTTCTTCTGGAGCAAGGCGAAGGATGACGTGGAGAAGTGGTGTCATTCTTGTGACGCCTGTGCTGCCCGTAAAGGACCGAAGAGAAGAAGCCGCGGGAAGCTACATCTTTACAACGTAGGAGCTCCTTTCGAACGAATCGGGATCGACATTCTTGGTCCTCTACCGAAAACTACTGATGGGAACAAATACATCCTCGTTTCCATTGACTACTTCACCAAATGGCCCGAAGCATATTCCATTCCGGATCAAGAAGCTACCACTGTAGCAGAGACTCTAGTCCAGCATTGGATCTCGAGATATGGGACACCCTTGCAGATTCATTCCGATCAGGGGAGAAACTTCATCTCTGCTGTATTTAAAGGCCTATGTAAAATCCTCAAAATTGAGAAAACTCGAACGACACCACTACACCCACAATCGGACGGCATGGTGGAGAGATTTAACAGGACAATTCTTAATAATCTCTCGTTTATGGTCTCCAAAAAACAACAGGATTGGGACAAGAAACTTCCTCTGTTCCTGCTGGCCTACCGCAGTGCTGTCCACGAGACCACTGGATATTCCCCATCACAAATGCTCTTCAGCCGAGAGCTTTGGCTACCCTGTGATCTCGTCTTCGGTCTCCCTCCAGATGTGCCTTCATCGCCTGAGGAATACGTCCTGGATCTCCAGGCCCGGTTGGAGGACGTTCATCACTTCGCACGGGAGCGAATCAACATCGCGACGGAGAAGATGAAGACCCGATACGACACAAGATCCACTGGTCATGACTTTCAAGAAGGTGACAAAGTATGGCTATGGAATCCCATCCGACGTAAAGGTCTGTCACCCAAATTGCAGTCGCATTGGGATGGACCTTACACAGTTCTCCACCGGCTGAACGACGTCGTAGTGAGGATCCAGAAGTCATCACATTCAAAACCTAGGGTTGTCCATTATGATCGGCTAGCCCCATACTATGGCCATAGTTCGTAAAGTAAATCTAAAGCTACCATGGTAATCTGTTTGTAAATTTTGTAAATAACTTTTGCCTTTAATTGTTTGTAATATTACTTTATCAATGTTATTATTTCTTTCATGTTCTCACTGTTATTGTTTATCATGTTTATGATTGGTCATCTTGTAATGTGTGCACCTGTAAATTTTCAATTGCTTCCTTTCTGGGGATTGTACTGCCCGGGACGTGCAGTCCTTGGGAAGGGGGCAATGTTACAAATCTTGTAAATAGTTGTTGTTTTTCCTGCCTTGCATCATTTTCATTAGTTTTGGTTTTATCTGACGTCATGTTGCAAAAGTATCTGAAGATATCACTTTTATCACTTGTATACCGGCCCTGTAACGTTTTGTAGTTTTTACACTTGCCCTGCATTTAATAAGCGTATTTTTCGCTCGGAGTGTTTTCTTTTTTTTTTCTTTTTCTTTTTATCGCTAGAACTTTCTCAATGGAATTGTTCAAGTTATGAATGAAACAAAATATTCCAGGTTTTTCTCGAATATTGTGGACATTTCTTTCCGTGTATAAATAGCTGGCCTTGAACACAAGTCAGTCAGTTGTTTTCAGATTTGATCTGGTGACTCGTTTTTATTCGCTTTGAGCGGATGTTGGTTTTGCTTTTGTAATTGCTTAATTACCGTTCACATTAGATACGTGGTGCTGAATTACTGTTGAGAGTACGGTGTACTGTTTGCTGCTTAATTGCTGATGTTTAGCAATTGTTTTCTGCTCTTATTGTAAATAGTGTACATAGTTGTAAATAAATTTATAGTTACTTCCTCAAGATTGGAATGCTCATTTGAAGAAAGTTGAAGGTGCTACGGACTCGTTACAATACTCTGGGGCGACCGCTCTTACAAGCTGTCGCTCATCATCCCTCGGAACTGTAAGCAATTCCACTCGCATCTGAACTCGGAGATATCGTTCGCTACATACTAATTGATATAAGGTAGCAGGTGTGTTATTAATAGTACGTTTATGCAGGTCATTTAAAACTACATTTTGATGCATATTTGATTGTATTACTTAATTATAATACATAAAATTTTACACAACCATGTATTTATAATATCTTTATCATATTTACAGGATTTGCGGCACCATGTTTAGTGTTCACATTTTTTTAAAAAAAGGGCAGGGTAAAATTTCTTAAAAAGGGCACTTTTTACGGAGTAGAAAGGCACTTGGGCATATCGCCGTTTTGGGAGGTAAATTTGAGGTGTTGAATTTCGAAGTTATAAAAAAAAATAAATAAAAAGACTTTACTTCTTTAGAAGCGAAAAAACTCCCCCCCCCCCGCCATCGTGCCACCCTGGCTCATACGTATTCAAGGGCGTAGCCAGGACTCACGTTAGGGGGGGGGGGTGCAAGCAGTGGCACCCAACAAGAGGTAACTGTGACCTCCCAAAAAGTTCTTATCTGATACAAATTGGCTGATGAAATTTGAAAACAGTGAGGCAGTATTTAGCACATTTAGCAGTTAGCATCCCAGAGACCCCCGTACCTTCCAATTAGTGAGACAGTATTGCAAGGCTGAACTTCTTTATTTTATTTATTTATTTTTTTGTTTTTTTCTTTAATTAATTTATTTATTTATTTTCGTGATGCCTCACGTCTCTTTTGGTAGACATTGATAAGTATACATTCTTGTATTTTATTTATTTGTCTTTTAATCATTCAATAAAGTTCTGAGTTTCATTCGGTAAATTAAAAATTTTCTCCTCAAAAACAGCCAAGCTTACTATCATTTTCTGAAAAGTAATCAATACTGGATATAATAACGCAGTTTATATAAAGTTCCCAAAAATTAGCATAAAAGTCAAATAAATAAAATGAGAGGTCACAGTGACCTCCCATTGGTTCTAATCTAGGGGGTGCAGCTGCACCCCCCTAGCTACGCCCTTGTACGTATTAAGCTCATACGTAAATACGCACTGTTCATCAGTACGAACGACTGTTATATCTTTCACACCAAGACAGGCCGTCAGTTGGAGGATCAGGGCAATGGTCAATGCCCCCCCCCCTTTGGTTTTGGGAAATGAATGGGCGTGGCTTTTGCTGGTTTTTGGTACAATTTTCATTGAATGTATAATCTTTTACCCCCCTGCAAAATTCGAAATTACGGTCTTGCCTCAGGAAGAAGGGGCTAATAACAGGGAAATAAGGCATAAGGAATCTCACAATTGTAAGTGTTTCACGTTTTCCTATTTATATTCATGAAGAAAAACAACTGTGAAATGGTAAAAAAGGTGGTTTTTATTCATATGCTCATTGTGTTCTTTTTTTTTTTCATGGATATTTGTGAGAAAGGTTTGATGTTTTAGAGTAGTTGTAAAAAATCAATTATTAGAATTCATCTCTAATCCCCCCCCCCCCCCCAAGGCTTGTCCTGAATTTACAGTTCTTTAATCTAGCAACTCTGATCGAAAGAGACAACTACAAAGCCCTTGAACAGTTCTATTTTGAAAAGGGTGACAGCATTCTGCTTATTCTGATATTTTATTTTCCTACATCGATAAGGAAGGTGAATAAATTAAGATAAAAAACATCGACAACAACCAACATGTCTATGCGAATCCAAATGAAAACAAATTAAAAAAATTCGCTGAGAGGATGGGAAGTAGGGTTGCAGTAGAAACCAGTCAGAGCAGAACAGGGGTACTATAAGTTGCAGTTATCGCCAAAATGTAAGAACGCTTTCAATATTTATGATATTAAAACACTTTCCAAATCAATGTTGTCACTGATTCAAGGAACTCAAAACCAGCGTTTAAGCTATGGCTTGGATAAATTTTGGAGGGAGAACTTCACTTGCTAAATTCCAACAAGATGACGTCATGCATTCACTCTCTCGCCGATCCAACGTCATTCTCATTTATGCCTGTTTGCAGAAAAAAAAGATAAATACCAGATGAATCAGTAAAAGAGAAAGGATGAACAAAAATTTTTCAGATAAATTGGTTTTTAAAAAATAAGGGAGAATAGCAAGCGAAGCATTGCCCTATAATCAGGAATATTGTTATTCAATAAGAAGTGCACCAGACCTCATGAACATGAAACAAAAGAATAAAAATAGCTTTCTTAAACAGGTGCAATGTGTGTGTGGGGGGGAGGGGGGGGAGGTTGAGTCACCCCATTCCCCGCCCTCCTGATATTCGATTGAAAACGAAAGTGCTGTCCTCATGTTTTTCAGAGTTTCTTTTGGACATCGGTGCCCCCCCCCCCGGAAAGGGCAAGGCTCATCCTTAGAATTTTTCTGGTGAGGCAGGGCGCGTTTCATCGGGAAGAAGGAGGGCAGGGCGCATCCGCACTTTTTAAAAAACGGGCAGGGCGCCGCGCCCTTTGAAAAACGCAAAACAGGAACGCTAACCATGTTAAAACTGAGGAAAGGACCTTTTTTGGTGTTTGTTTTAGACTACATGTTAAAAAAAGAAAAAAAAATGAAGGGGTGAGACTTAAGAAAAAATAAAGTTGAAAAATAAGGACCACCCTAATGTACATGTATGTCTGTTTGTATGTGAATAAATGATTTTTTGTAGCCATTCTAGCTCAAAAAGTACTGCATGAAATCGAACGAAATTTGGTAGGCATATCGCTCATGAGCCGGAAAGTAACACAACTGAATAAAATTATACTGCGATTTATTTAAAAACAGTACAGTTTGGGGTGTTGCTTGCAAAAGGAAAACTCATAAAAGTTCCTACGATTTGTACAACGATTTACTAATGCTCTAAAACCCAACTTCTTCCTTGTTTAAGGCTATACAAAAAGCCCTGAAATCTTCTTTCATCATCTTCCTTTGTCAAAATTGTATGTTTTTGAGTTGTGCCACTTTTCTTGCCCATGAGCGATATGAACCTCTATGTAAAGTGGAAAGTTTTTGAAAGATAAGTTTAGAAAAATCCGTCAGATGTTAGATTTTTGCCGATATTTATTTATCCTTTCTAAATTGCGGTCAAAATTGAAATTAAAAAAGAACAAAATCGGATTTGTTAAAAATTGCTTGTTAGCACTTTTGTATGGATCAGTACCTTTCGAATTTAATACGTTTCATTTCAATCTCCTGTTTTAATTAGTGTAGAATAAAAAGGAAGGAATGGCTTTCGATGTTCACGTATTAATATAACGATAAGATCCACCAAGTCCAATCAACTTCCGGCGCGTCTGGAAGTAGAACATCTTTCCTGAATTGTCTAATCTAAGCTTCTAAAATGTGAAAACAACTTTTTATCGTCTGACGCATCAACTTAAGCTAAAAACAAATTCCATGCAATCTATTTCATATGAACCTCGTTAAAATGAACTCCAAAAAAGATTTGAAATCAATTCGTCTCATCCAACAAGCAATAAGTCGGGAACCGGAAATGCGGTTCGTCTTAGCAGTAATTCGCTTTAAGCGTGTTCGAATGTACTAGGGTGGGTCGGGGTAATTTGGGTAGTCGGGGTTTGGGTATAAATTATATTTTATTGAATAAAATGAAAACTAATCATTTGAGGCACCTACAAAAATTCACAGTTATAAACATCCTCCATACCTATGAAATTATACTGAAAAAATGTTTCCAACACTCTTATTAAAATTAATAAAAAATAAATTCGCCTTTTTGAAAACGGCAATGTAATGCAAACCAACTACTTCCAAATAGTGTTGCAAATTAACCTCTCACTCTATGTTTTTCAAATTTAGGTATGTAGACATTACATATCGTCGCTTTGGAAGAATAACGCTGCAACTCAAAAAAGCCCATTTTTCAGGGGAGCAATTTTTAACTTTTCAGAAACTTCTATCGCGCTTGTGCTCGAAACTATTGCGACTATTTTAATGAAACTAGCATTAAAAAAACCGTATTTTAATCTCTTTTCTAATGCAGCATGATTGACTTCAATGGTATTTTAACTAATGACGTAATTTTAAAAAGAGTGAAGGTAGTTTGAGTTACATCAGTGTTCTCCAAAAATTGCTCCCTATCGGATATTTTTGACACTTTTGAGTTGTAACCTTGTTCATCATAAAGAGCGATTTTTTCTGAACAAAATGATATAAAAATGTCATTTTTCGATTTTTTTGAGTTGCAGCGCTATTCTTCCAAAGCGACGATATGTTTACTTTAATTTGTCATTGAATGGAAACATTTATCATTATTAGTTTTCATGTACTTAATGATTTAAAAACATGGGGCAATTTGGGTATACAGTTAATTTACATATCAGAAGAACAAATAATTATTTTATTAGACTACAAAACAGGAATTTATGTGCCTCCTAACTACCTACTCCTAACTACCTAACTATATGCTGCTATAATATACTTATATCTCTCACAAAACAAATACTGCCCAGTCAATAATCGATTTGTCATTTTATGCATTTTATGTATTCGTTACTTCGAATTTAGTTTTATTTGTAGCCTGGAATTTGTCTTAATACTAATAAAAATTAGTTTTTATATTATCTCATTATTTATATTATACCTACAGACAACATAAGTTTGAAAAAAATAAATAGGGTAGTTGCTAAAACCAGACTTTGCTCTCTAACCATTACGATACCCAAATTCCCCCGTCCACGGGGTAATTTAGGTATAGTGAAACTTGATTAGCCATTAATATGGAAATGGATCTATTAACTTAAAATTTGTTAAAAACTATTCTAGAAAGTCACAATGCTAAGCTGAAGCAAGAAAAAGAAACAAATATATTAGTATACATTTTTTACAGGACTGGAAAGCTCAAAGTTGGTCATTTTTATGCCCAAATTACCCCGACCCACCCTATTTAAATTAAACTTCCAATCCAAAGAAAACAAGTTAAAAATAAACGAGACTGCTTGTTCATTAATGAAACTCAAAACACGAAAACAAAAAGAAAAGAGGTATAAATGAATAGATGAACAGAAAACATGAGAGAGAAAGTTAAAAAAAAAAAAAACTGCTTTGTTTTAAGTTCACACAACTTTTGCAAAATTCTATTCGACAGAAAATAAAAGAATTTACACAACGGTTTTTCTTTCAAATTAAATTTTTTGCCTTCTCCAAGTCTCTGAAGGAACTCTACTAACAAAACAAGAAAAAAAAAATGCTTATTTATCTTGATGATTTTATATTAACTTCATTACAGATCAGAAATTTGATACGAGAAGTTCTCTACAATACCAAGGTTTTATTAATTCCCAACAAGAACGGATGCAAGGGAAGGGCAATGGGGGGGGGGGGGGGGGGCAACCTCCCCTCCTGAATCCGCCTTTTTTTTCCTACTGAGGAACGAACATAACTCTACACGTTAAATTACTGTTTAAAAAATTCAATATTTTCCTTGAGAAAAGATCAAATTTAAGTTTAAAAAACCTAACACACGTACTCCGAAATAAAAAGAAATAATAGCATCTATTTGAATATTATTTATAAAAAAAAATAGTATCAATTTACTTCAATTTTGCGGACTTATGCAACTAAATGTATTGCTTTTGCAGAAGCCAAAGCCAGTGTAGAAATTTTGCAGCTTCTCTCAAAATAACAGAAAGCTTCATGAAAGGTTGTGCCTCTCTAAAAAACACTTTTATAGCATACAAACACTGATGGTAGGGTCATGCCTTTTAAACATACTCGAGCGACTGAAGTGGATCTAAAATATGCAACTCTAATCAAGAGGAAAAGAAACAACAACTGTTGTTGAAATGGTGCTATTATACCAACTGTTTTAACAGTATGAAACTGCTTTATTAAAGTTGACTTGGAATTCAATTTTGCAGCGGGTGAATTATGCTAACAAGTCCCTACAATCTTTAAATTTTAATTAATTTAACGTATTTAAAGGATATTACTGTTGAAGTTACAAAATTATTTAAGGCGAGAAGAAGAAACGATTTCAGGACTTATTTATCAAAAGGGGACGCATCTATTAATTTTCCAAAAAAAATTTCAAGAGGTGAAAACAACTAATTCAGGCAACAAGGAGACAAACAGCAAGAAATTTTTATCGTATTTTCTGGGTGCATATTTAAGGACAAAGGCATAACAGATTATGTCACAGAGTAAGAAACTTTCATTTAAAAAAATCAAGGAGCTATCACCATTTCAATTTTTGATATGTACCGTTTTGTTTGAAAAACTTGACAATGTGCCCTTTTGAACGAAAATCTGAATGTTGAAAGATCCAATTCCACCCAAAGTCTACTACATCACTACCTCATACAGATAGATGTACTTAAACTTAAAAAACTGGTTGGATCAAATTTCCTTCAGCCTAACTGAAAATTTGGAGTTTTGGTAATTATAACTTCAAAAACTAAATGCTTTTGGGATAAGAAAGTAAGAATTATCTTCGGATTTTCAATGCAAGTAGGTGTTCATGATTGCACTTTTTTATAAATTGTAGACTGTAGTAGAATAGAACGAAGTTAATCGGTAATAAAAGTAAGAAGACTACCTGATACACTAATTAAAATACAGTAAACTCCGGATTATCCGCGGATTAGGGTGGCACGGAAACCGCGGATAATCCGAAAAATATATTAAAAAAATACTAGTATATGTAGTTGCTAGAAAAAGTCAAACACATATAACTAAACAAAAGCTAAAAATTGTAACACTGAATGTTAAAAATATCTTTTTAAAGCTAAAAATAATAACCAATAACTCACTCGCATTTTTCTGCATTCAGTAAATCATCACCGTAAAAAAACGAAAACGAAGAGTGAAAGACCCGCGGATAATCGGGAGTTTACAGTGAAATCCCGTTACAACGACTACCAACACAACAAAATATTCGTTATAGTGAAATAAATGTTCAGTCTTGATTTAATCATTACTGCAATTCCGTTGCAACGAAATTCCCTTCAAGAAAACAAAGTTAGCAGTCCCTTAAGATGTTATACGTCAAGGGGTTTCAATCAATTTTCAGTTTCCATGTCAATATTTTTGCAACGTCTTGAGTCCTTTAATGGGAACTCGATTTCTGATCCGAAATTTAATATTAAACAACGTAATGATCACATAAAAAGGTAAATTTTAGCATAAAACGAATAGAGAAAATTGAGACCAAGTTATACAGATAACAAAAAGTAATTGAATCGCGATTACATTAAGTGAAGACTATTGTGCACACTTCCAGGCAAAAAAAAAAATAATAATAATGTCGATTGAAAATCAAAAGGATAATATATAGAACAGTGGTCGACCCCCCCCCCCCTACAGTGGGTCAGTGTTTCTTTCAGCCATTTTGCTCCGGGGGGGCACTTGGAGGATCCGGAGGGAGGGATCATAGGGGTGGCCTAAAATTGCATTTCGGGGACTTTTTTCGATAAATTTGCCCAACATCAAGAGCCAAAATTTGAGCCCTAAAATTGCACCCCCCCTCCTGCCACATGACCTCCCACAAAACCAGAAGCTAGATCCGCAGTTGCCAAGGGAGTGGATGTGGACCACCTCTCTCTCCTCCGAAATAAATTGAAAATCACCTTCTCTCAATAAAAACTTCAACATTTTGAATTATCAATTTGTAAATTTGCCTTAATAATTGGCTTGACCCTTCCCCAAATAAATCCCCATGTGCTCCCTGGGGAGGATATGTTTTAAAAACTTAATTTCCTTATTCCGTTCCCATAAAAGGGTAATAGATAGAAAAACTGAGACCATTATGATATAATTCATAATGAAACAATGCTGTCGTCTATCATGAGGTCAAATATACTTGACAAGGGTGGGGAGCGATATGAGGTTTTGGTGACCCTCAATTTTTTTTAACAAATAGTTGTATAGATCTTTGTTGTGAAACATAGTGTATCCAGCTTCTAAGATTAGAAAATGATTATTACTAAAATGAATGAAGAGCACGCATGGGATGAATTATGTTTTAAAAATGAAGAAAAATAGAAATAAGATGAATCAAATCCTATCCATAAAAGGATTTTTCCCTCACAAACTATCGAAATTAAAGTCCTAAACGAATTTACGAAATTTAACAACGTTCAGGGGAATTTGGAGGCACTCTTCCAGGAAAATTTTCAAATAGAAGCCCTAAATGCGCAAATACAATCTTTGATGAAGTTCTGTAAGAGATGCAGTTCAAAACCCTATCTTTGAAACTTAAGCTCTTGATACGCAATTTGTAGGTCAATTTGAGATTTAGAGGGGAGGAGGTCCCCAGAATGTTTCTGAAATTGAAAGACTAATACCACAATTGCTTGTCATCTCTGGTGACGTTAGAGAAATGGACAGGGTTTGGCAGGAAGAATCCCAGGAAAATGAAATCGAATGAAATTGAAGATTGTGGTACCCTGGAAAGGTTTTTGAAATTGAAATCTTGAAAGGCAGTTTTGGTGCATTTTGATTCATTAGAGAAAAGGATGGGTTTAGGATTTTCCCTCTTAAAATTTCCGAAATTTAAGTCCTGGAAGCCCAATAGTAAACCAATTTTGGACGTTAAGGAAAGGTAACGGGTCCACAGACTGTCCTTCCAGAATTTTCTAAAATTGAAATATCAGAAAATGCAATTACAAGCCATGTTTGAGAAAAAATATACAAGAATTGGGTCTCGATGCACCCCCTTCCCCCTCGAAAGCTTTATAATTTTAGTTATAAAAATGCAATTGTCGACAATCTTTGATAATGGTGGAGGAAAAGGAATGCGATTTGATATTCTCTTCAAAAACATTTTCGGAATTGAAGTCATGATTAATCAATTTCAAGCCATATGTTTGACGACGTTGTTTAAACGGATGGAGTTTACGAATAATTTCTCAGAAATTTGAAAAATTGATATCCTAAAAACGCATTTGTAGACTATGTTTTATAACATTATGAAAATTGATGCAGCTCAGCACTCTCCCTAACAGTCACCCCCCCCCCCCCGAAAAAAACTGTAAGCGATTTTTAATAACATCAAGGGAAAAAGAAGGGTTTCAAATTCCCCGGTAGTTTTCCAAAATGGACATTCTAGAATGTAATTAAAGGTTAGGTTAATACTTTTATATTTATTTGTTAAACATTTACTTGCTTATTTTTTTATTATTTTTACTGTAATTAATTTATTTTTCGTATGTTAGTACAAACTGAGTTTTCCTCCGGGGGGGCATCTGACTTTCTCCGGGGGGGCACTGCCCCCCCGGAGAGATGCCTGAAAGAAACACTGCAGTGGGTTATTTTTCAAATTTTCTTCTATGCAATAACTTTTGCCGGCGGATCGCATCATTTCTATTTCAGATTGCGTGTTATCGTAGAACAAAGAAAATAAAAGCATTATACAGACAGGGTAATCCAACCAGCATACATACATACCTTAATCATTTTCCATTACAATTTCATTATCCCTTGTCAGACTCGAATTAATTGAGATTAGTGATAACTCGTTTTCAAAAGAACACAAGCTTCCGAATATTCGTTAACCTGTTTCGCGATGAATTGAAAATGCTTCGTTGAGAAACAGGTCAAACCGTCTCTTGGCAAATTTTACATTTTGTAGAGCTTAATATAATTTTTAAGTACTAAAAATAAATTTTATTCAAAGTAGTGTAAGGCCCTCAAAATTGAATCAAAAATGAAACACACTCGTCGTCAGGGGTGCTCCTCCCCCCCCCAAACTCAACGGCGCAAATTCCCCCCTAAAATTTTTCACAACCCTCTTGTGCTTTTTATTTTTATTTTTACCATTATTTTTTATTTTATTTTTTAAATATTATTTATTATTATTTTTTAACATTTATTTTTTTTTTTAATATTATTATTTTTTAAATTATAACTATTATTTTTTAAATTATAACTATTATGTTTTTAGATATTATTTTTTTTAAGTACTAATTATGAGCAAAATATATTCACTTTTTTTTCCCTTCCAAACATTCCAAGCACACACACACAAAAATAAATAAATAAATAATAAAGAAATAATTTAAATAGAAAAATAATAAATTAATGAATAATTTAACTTTAAAAAAGTGAATAATTTAAATTAAAAAAAATAATAAATAATTTTAAAAATAATTTAAATACATAAATAAATTCAAAAATTTTGATGGCGCAACTTGGGCCATAATCCCCCCCCCCCCAGTGGGCACCCCTGCTCGACGTAATTAAGAATAGTTTAATGGGAAATTATTATTATTTTTCCCCCTCGAGTAACAGCCCGGGTTAGTATAGGTCGTCGTATCGTATGCATCTGTCATAGCGGGTCATCAATGGGTGGTTGCCGAGCACAAATAAAAAAACATGGCTTTAAAATATAGGTTTCGCACGGAAATTTTCACACGAACTATCATAGGTGTTGATTGAATTGCGATTTCAATCAGTAATTTAATTGTAAGTTAAATTAACCGACCATATGGTTGCAGAAAAATTATGAGATGAAATTCATTTTCAAAGCAATTGACCTTACTCCACGAAAAGACTTATTTAAATGAAAATATTTTGGTTATGAATAAATTAAAAATCAACTTGTAAACACGAAATTAAAAAAAAAAAAAAAGAGGTACTGAATAAAACTAAATACAAATTATCTAGCAGATGCACATCATGCTTATTTACTTTTATTCCATCTAAGTTGATTGGAGAATTTCCCATACTTAAGAAGAAACAGTGTATTCTTCTAAAATACTATAGAATCAGGATTAACTAAATTGATCCGGATGAAACCACTTCGGTAGATCGAAAGCTCGATTAAAAAAAAAATTTTTTTTTAAGTGTCCGAATTAAAACATCCATTCAGTTAAAAAATTCCTTCTTACTGACATTTTAACAATATTCATGTAATTAAAAACAATAAATTAGTACACTAAATGTCACACAAGCCAAAAAATGCAATATAAATTAGAAAAGACATACTAAATTAAACTTTACTAGCTGACCCGTGCGAAGCATTCACGTTCGAACACGGAAATTTAAAAATCTGGCTTTTTAAGTGTACAATTTTGAAAAAAGAGAATAAAAATAAAATTTTACTTTATACTTTGCAAAAAGTGGAGATTTTTTTTTTTTTTTATAAATTACTCCTTGCTCATGAAGTTCGATGAAGTAGAAAGGAAGATAGCATAACCCCTTCTCTCCCTCCCAAAAAAATGTTATGAGACTATGAGTTGTCAGGTTATAATTAGAACCCTGAAATGAATTTAGAATTTAATCTTGGAAATTTGGACTAAAATTCATCTAAAGGAGAATACAGTAGAGCCCCGATTTTTCGTTTTTTGTCGGACCTGCGACTAAAAAAACGTACCAAGCGGGAAAACGGTCAATCAGTAATTGGACAGCCTTTTTTTTTTTAATAAAAGAAAAATGAAAGAGATTATGTTGGAGATTTCATTTTAATTTAGAAAAATAAAAACTTACGCGAGAAAAAAATTGTTAAATAACACCTTAAAAATAAAAATCATAAGTTCCTAAATGAAATCAATTTTATTACATTGCCAAACAGGGTTATTTTTTGGCTAACTGAATAAAAGGGCAATGTATGGGCATGTTGTTCCTACTTTAGTAGGAGACAAAAAAATCAAAGACTTTCAAGGAGAGTGGCTCCCCCCCCCTCCCCAAGACCTTAGATTTTGTTTTTCTTTTAAGGGCCATTGTTAGTGTCATAACTTTTATAACCTGAAAAAACTCTGAAAATTAATCACCAAAAATTTAAGGTATTAGCTAAAGACCCTAAGAGCTTACTAGAGGAAAATATTATTGTTTGAAGCTTGAAAAACTATAATAATTTTATCTACTACACCAAATTTTCACAAATTGATACATTTACCACACCTGTCAACCATAGAAAGTAAGAATAAAGAAGTTTAAAAAAACTGAAAGATTTTGCAAGTAATAAAAGTAATAGTGTCTTTAGTTATTTAGTATTAGTAGAATTTTGTAATTAATAAAAGCATATTTCAGTACATATGCACAAAAATATTTGTTTAAAGCACAGTCAAGGATGGGTCACTTAGAATAATTTTGCAATTGAGGTGGAATGATAACAATATAAAATTGAGGCATTTTGAGTTCCTCCCCCTAAGGAAAAAAAAACAATTTAACACATACAAGATTTTCTTTCTTTTTTTTTTTTTGCTTGGTTTTGAAATCATAATGCCAAAAACATATAATTCATTCATAATTTGAAAGCTAGCAAGCATAATAACAATAGAAGTAAATCAGAAAAAAAAATTACATTAAACTCTCAAAGCAGAACAAAACAAAAACCTTGTGATTAGCAGAAAATATTAAATAGCTGTTATCTTTTTATACAAAAAGTGTTTCAAACAAGTTATGGAAAACTAATCTATACATGCAGTGCTTCCCCTAAATACAAAAAGGTACAAGTCACTTCCGCATAAAAGAGCATAATTAACCTTTGTGGGTCCCTTGGGGTCATATATGACCCCAATGCAATTCCTGTGTAATATATCTTGTCAATCAACCAGTTGTTTTTAATGGCATTTTGTGAGTTTTATTCTTTTAGTGTTTTGTGCTAAATAATGAAATTATTTTGTTTATTTTTTGTGAATTTGCATTTTTTGTACACAAGACCCTTTTAGTCACTGCCCCAGAATGCAAAAAAAAAAAAAAAAAAAAAAAAAGAGGACCTCGCAACTTTTGTCCAAGAGAACTGGATAGAAAATGTAGTGAAAAATGTCATAAGTGTTTGAAATTCACTTGCAAAAATCATTCGTTTCAGGTTTATAACAGTTGTAAATAAATCTACAATTATTGTATAAGCTTTGCTCTAAAATTATTATTTTTAATGCATAAACTAAATTCTACTTTGATTGTCTTTTTATTTTTATTTTTATTTTTTTATCATTAAAAAGTCTGGGAACTTAAAAAACGCATGTAACATTCAATAATCATAATAAATAAATTGAAGGAAACATTGGGGTCGTTTATGACCAAAAGGGTCTTGAGTGTAACCGAAATGCGAAGGACCCACTAGGGTTAAATGGGCACTTTCTGAAAATAATTTTGAAGTAAAAAAGTATAAAGATTTGCAGTATCATCTTTCCACACCTATTCTAGAGCACATGAGGTATGAGAGAGATACATTTGAAAGCCATTTTGGACGGAGTGAATTTTTACCTTTTGAACAAGAAAATTTGCTTTTGAGATCAAGTGTTGATGCATTTTGAAGGGGAAAGGAGGGCACAGTGAGCATTGCAAGAAAGAGGGCAGGGCGCAGTGTCCCTCCCAAAAATTCCTGGATAAAATGCTAATACGTAAAAATGGATGTGTATGGGGTGGGGGTGAAAGTTCTTTACATAGATCCAGTTTATGTCGGATCTGTGTCAAATCTGGAACAGAGATCCTTTGACCTATTTACACCTATTAATAACAACAGCTAAATTTTTGAAATTTAAAAAAAAATCAAAGAAGAAAAATCTTTTAGCAAAATATTTAAATATATTTTTTTTCCGAGTAAAAGAAAGGTAGCAATGCCAGCGTAGCATTTCTTTCTACCAGTTTTCTTACTGGACACAATGAAACAAACTGAGAGAATGATTATTACAAAACTTGAAATTGCAAATAAAGTTGCAAATAACCTCTAGGAACTGGGCGATACACATGTTGTACCATAAGTCTTTTTTCTTTAGAGGACAGGGTTGAAATTTTCGCTCGAACCCTTTGGAACAAAGGATTTTTTCAAGGTTTCATACGTCTGGTACGACAGTTTATACCTTTTCTTTTCAATGGAAAAGAAATCTGTGGTTCAACTGTCGTACTACCTGGGTCGAAAGAAAAATTTCCAAAAAACAGCCTGGATCCAAAAGGTTAAGATAAATACAGATTAACAGCTTACTCGTCGCACTTTTTTTCCAAAAACTGATTAAAATTCATCAGGTTTTTTTATTTTTGTTTTTTTATGTTCATAATATTTTAAACATATTAAGATAAAAAACACTGCATTTTAATTTGAATTTAGTGGTTTTTTAAAGGTAGGACAATTTTAATCAACTTACCCAATTTTACCTTAAAGTTTGCTTTCCTCCCGCATCCAAGACAGGCTGAAAAGCTTCAATGCAGGCATTGAGAAAGAAAAAGTAAAGTTTGAGCGGAGAAAATTTTTATTTTTTGAAGCTGAATAAAGAGAAAGTTTTGAAGCTTTAAAAATATCAGAAACGCAGCCAGCATGAGACAAGGGCACGACAAAATTTGCACGAATATTCTGCCCGTATGAGGAACGGGCACGACGACTAAGCGGTTAAGAAGTTGATTAAGCTGTTTAAGATTCGTGAATGTCTGTGTACATTTGCGTGTTCTTCACCGAAAGTTTTAACCTAAAAAAGCAATTTTTGACAATGTTTAGAAGTATTAGGCAGCAGTAGGTTTAAATGCTCTTCTATGAAATTTTTTCAAAACTAAAACCTTAACAAAGCAATTGCTGGTCATTGTTGGTGATGTGAAGGGAAGAGATGGGACTAAGGAATTCTCCTTAGTAGCTTTTCTGATGCTGGAGCTTTGAAGCACAATTTTGGAATGATGCTTGGGAAATGCTTAGAAATTTTTTTTGGAAATGACGTCCTAAGACATAATTGTAGGCAATCTTTGATAACATTACGGGAAAGCATTAGAACTCTTCTCCAGAAAATTTCTGATTTTGAAGTTTTAAAAAAGGCAGTTTTAAGATTTTCGATGATGTTTGAAGGTAGAGAAAGAAGGGCTTGAGGGTTTTTTTACAGAAATATTTCCAAACTGCAGTCCTAAAACACAATTAAAAATTATTTTTCTTGACGTTAGTGGAAAAAACTTTGACCCAGAAAGTTCTGAAAATTGAAATCTATAACAGTAATTTTAGATAATCTTTGGCAATCGTAAAAACGCAATTGTAAGGCATCTAGTAGCGTTAAAGGAAACAATGAGGCTCTGGAAATCTCTCTCAATTTTACCAAATTTAAATTTGCCAAAGAAGCAATTTTAGACTTCCTTAATGATGTTAGAGGATGGGGTGCTCTGGGTTTTCCCATTTGGAGAATGTAGATATGAAAGTTCCAAAAATGCAATTTTCGGGGCTTTTTACGATCTTAGGGAGCGAGATTATATGGTTTCCATTAGAAACGTTTCCAAATTGTAACTCCAAAAGCACAAAATTTGAGACAAGGTGTGACAAGGGGATCAGAAATTTTTTTTCGGAATTAAAGGCCTAAAACTGCAATTAGATGCAATTTTTATGATGTTGGTAGGGAAGGGGAGGGGTAGGTTCAGCGGACTTCTCCTGAAAGATTGTTCATAACTATTTTTTTGGAGGCGGGGGGAGGGGGGGAGGAAGAGCAACCCGCCTGGGTTTTTGATGAAAAACCCCGGGCTTTTTACAAGAATTATTTTAATATCATTCTCACAACATTGTACACCTACTTTTACATTTCATAGAATCAGAGAAGCCCTGAAGAGAGGTCACTGTGACCTCCTAAAAAACTTCTTCGACAAATTAGGAAAAAGCATTGTAATATTGATTTTTTTAAATTGATATTATAATTTAAATTGATACAAAATTGAATTTATGGATTGAAATAATTGTTGCATTTTTTGGTATTGTATTAAAAAAATATAAAAAAAAAAACAAATAAGTGAAATTCACGTGCAGTTTTATTTTTAATACCTAATAAACTATCAGGAAAGGATAATGGCAATTTCTGAACCAAGTACTGAGCAAGACTAAATATTAAAACTAAATTGATCCCAGGCCAGTCATTTAGGGGGGTCAATTGCCCCACACCCCTGACTTTGAGAAATCAATGTATTTACATAGAAGTGGGCGTGGTTTTGTGATGTTTTCCGATAAAATTGCATTGTGTTTGGACCCTTTGCCCCCCCCCCCCCCGGGGAAAACTTGAAATGACGACCCTGATTGATCTATGAATTTCCAGGCTTAGAATGGATCAAAATATTTGTAATATTTAGTTTCATTCTGAAATAAATGTTTTCAATATGCAATAAATTTTGAAAATACCCACTTTACTGACATGGTGGGTTTTTCAAGTGGGCCCACCCCAAAAAAAAAACAGGCGGGTTTTTTCGGGCTGGGTCCGCTTTGGCAAACCCTGCCTAGACTGGTATTTTTCTTTGGTAGGTTGTGGCTACTGATACAAGAAACTATGGCAGCCACTCAAAAATTTTGGCAGCTACAAAAAAAGTTATTGGCGCCTGCAAGCAGCTATTAAGTTTATCGAAAAAGATTAATTTTATTATGATTAGTTTTGAGCAAAGCAAAAAAATATACACTGGCGAAAAAAAAAAATCCCAACACCAAGAAAGACTTATGTTAGATAAACGAAATTTGGTAGGCGTGTTTATACAACTGAAAGATGACATCGATTGAAATTTCGCGCTCTGTGCATCAATGTGGCGCAGCAGGCATCACTCAGAACATGCAAATAAGGCTTGTTTTAAAAGCGTGTTGTAAAGCTTGTGAGTATTATTTTTCCGTGAAATTTGACGAATTGCATTCATGTTAGCCAGGAATGTCCTTAAGACGAAGAAGCCATTATCAACAGCTCACCGAGTTTAAACAAGGTCGTACAATTTGGCTACAAGATGGATTTTCATTTCGCGATATTGCAGAAAGAGTGGGGGGAATGTTTCCACCATGCATGATTATTGGAAGCTATGGTCAAGGGATGGTACTACCTCGAGAAGATCGAGTTCCAAGCTGCCACATGGCACGACTGAGAAGGAAGATCGCCGAATCTTGCGTACGGCTCTGGCGCATCGTACTGCATCTGCGGCTGACATTCGAGCTGCAGTTGGTACCGTCGTGACCCAAGGAACGGTAAGAGGCTGTTTACTTCAAGGCAGTGGCGTAGCTAGGGGTTGGCAGGAGTGGCTCTTGCCACGGGCGCAGCAGCCAGGGAGGCGGCATTTTGACCGATTGAAAAAAAAAATTTTTTGGTCAAGTCCAAACAGACTAAAAATGAAAATTTAATAGACACCCCGAGCATTGCAAATTGCGCCCCCACACTACAAGACAATCCATACAAAATATGCAACCTTGCTTTAGTAGATTTCTGTTGGATACACTGATGTTAGTTTAAATCTATCTGGCAGGATACAATTTAGCCCTCGTGGGTCCTTCCCATTTCAGTTACACTCAAGACCCTTGGGGTCATAAACGACCCCAATGCTTCCTTTAATTAATTTATTATGATTACTGAATGTTACATGCATTATTTAAGTTCACACACTTTTTAATGCTAAAAAAATAAAAATAAAAAGACACAATCAAATAAAAATTTAGTTTATGCATTAAAAATTAAAATTTTAGAGCAAAACTTACTATAACTAGATTTATTTACAACTGTTACAGACTTGAAAAAACATAAGTTTTTGCAAGTGAATTTCAAACACTTATGGGCAATTCCATGCAAGTGTGGAAAAGCGCTGGAAAAATCAAATTACAGCAATGCGTCTGTTTTACATATTTTTCGGTTTAAAAATGTTAGAAGTTTATTATTTATACTAATTTTTTGTCAAGAATGTAGTATTTTTAGTTTTGGCAGCACTTTGAAGTTGGAAATGGAATATTTAACTTTTGGCAAAGCAAATGGTCATTCTTTCAACGTTGGTAAGTTTCAATTTTTTTCTTTAGATAACTGTTTTAAAGGAAGAATATTGATTATTACACTTTAATTCAATATTGCAAATTGCTAAAACGAGTGTTTTCACGTAAATTAAGTGATTTATGTTAACTTCAAAAATGCACTGTTCTATGTAACATAAGTTACCAAAACGTGTTAAAGTTCATGATGTGCATAAACAAAGGGCAATGCAATGTTAACAATGCTATATTTTCTATCTTATAAGTGTGTGTTAAGCAAATAGTTAAAGTTTTTTTTTAAACATTGTCTATTTAATTTTTTGTGCTACCATCAAAACGTGTAACTTAAGTTACCAACATATGCAGGTAATGTAACTTACCCAAGTAGAACTTAAATACTTGTATTTATAAAGAAAGTAAATTGTGAAATAAACCTATGTGGTAAGTAGGAGTAATTTATGCAAGAATTCTTTTGAATTTGTACTGTATTTACTTAATTTAAATTAATCATATTTCTTAAAATGTCTCTATTTGTTAATAAGATTACAATACACCTCTATTATAAATTATATGTTTCTTTTTGGCTTTTGAGATATTAATTCTCTCTAAACAATATCACTGCATTCAGAATATTTAGGAGTAATGTACTATAAATTATTCAAAAATGACTTCTGTTATGATTTAAAGTTATCAAATATGTTTTAGAAGTAACAAATACAAAAATATTTTATCTCTTACAGGTGAAATACATATTATTCTGCATTAAAATGCCACTAAACTCTGCAGAAAAGATGCGCTGTAGAAGGGGAATGAGAAAAGTCATGTGGATATTACAGATTTTTAAACATAAGTCCCTCTTTATGGTATTGAAATATGTTAGAAAAAGCGAAATTTATCAAAAATACTTTCTGAAGATCCGCATTTTGACGATGACCATTTAAGAACTAGAAATTAACAAACTACGGGGTTTCGTTTAGTTAAGTATTTTAAGGAACAAGAAGAAAAAACAGAGATAAAAGCTGGTGAATGGTGTGTGGTAAAGTACGAAAATACATTGTATCCTTGAGTTGTGAGGATTATTGAAGAAAACGAGTTTAAAATATAAGTAATGGCTGCTGTTGGAACCAATTAGAAATGGCCAGTAACGACAGATGAAATTTATAATAAGAAAGAAAGAATGAGTTGAAAAATTGAATTACCTGAACTTGTTAATAGCAGCAGCCAGTATAGATTTAAGTCTTATGTTATGTAATATTTTTGATTTTTCATTGAGTTTGATATTAAATTTTTGTAAATTTAATTCATAATTGTTAATTTTCAATGTTTCGATCTAAACTAAGCTGTAATTATCATTCATTAATTTTTGTAATAAAGATATGCTTGTAAGTAAATTTTGTAACGTAAGTTATTGTAACATAAGTTACCCAGTTAAAAATTCCCATAATTTTCAATTTTTGAAATAAACTTTTAAATTAATGAAAATATATTCCTAAGCATTATAAGGAACTGATAAATTATGCTTCAAACAATAAAACAGCTGTAATAGAGCAGAAATTTGCCTCAGAACCAATTTTCATATTATGTCATTCCCTTTTTGTGTAACGCAAGTTACTGCCTTATCTTTGACTGCTAGATTTTGTAAAATTTAAATGCATCGAATATTTATGCATTTTAATTTTGCTTTCAACTGTCATTTTCAAAAAATGCTTTCATACAAGATTTGTACAACAAAATTTGTCTGTACTGAGGTACTAAATGCAACGTAAGTTACCGTGGAATTGCCCTTATGACATTTTTCGATGCATTTTCTGTCCAGTTTTCTTGGACAAAAGTTGCAACGTCCTCTTTTTTTGGCATTCTGGGGAAGTGATCCAAGGGTCTTGTGTGCAAAAAATGCAATTCGAGAAAAATAAAACACAATAATAGCATTATTTTGAATAGAAAACTAGAAGAATAAAAGCCACAAAATGCCATTAAAAACAAATGGTTAATTAACAAGATATATTAAACAGAAATTGCATTGGGGTCACATATGACCACAAGGAACCGACGAAGAGTTATATGGGGTCTGGAGGCTGCATAATAGGCTGATCTGAAATCGGCCGGTCTTTTATCCACTTAAAAGAGAAAGAAACAAACCTTTTCTCTTCGCTTCTTTCCAGCAGTTTATTTTTCACGATATCACTTCAACTTATCAATTACATACTATACTTCGGAAAAAACACTCAACGATTTTAAAAATCGGCGAGCTTTTGTTGAAAACATTTCGGATACAGATTTTTGGAATGCAAACTTATGATGACAGAAAATAACTCCTCTGTCGGTAACAATTTTTTTGTGACGAACACTAGCGAGAGAATAATATATATTTCTCAAAAACGGGAGAAGGAGGTTTCTAAAAAACAACTATTGCAAATTTCGTGATTTTAAAAATTTGTACCCCAAACCTACATTAAATGAAGATTCTTAAAATGAGTAACACAAGTACAGCAGCTTGAAATTTTGAACCAGTAACGTTTTAAAACGCTGTTTGTGCTTTGATGGCTTAGTACAGAAGGTTAGAAGTTTGAAAAAAAAAATGATAAGTAAATCTTTTAGTGAGTTTCAATTTCGTATTTTGGAATTTTTTCTATTTTATATGTACGTTAATGAGATGCTCTCACTTCTAAATTATATATATGGGACTACTTTGTTCTTTATACTCATTACAGTTTTAGAATTATTGGGAGAGATTGAGCTCAACTGGTAACTACGCCAGTGCATATGTTTTGTGCTCTTTCTATTGTCAAAATAAATAAAAGTAGCTATTGTTTCTCATGTATTACTGAACAAGGAAACGCCAAGTGAATGTTGAGGGAAGATGCGTGTACTCTACGCTACTTCAGGGGGCGAGTCACTTTTTTAAAACGGTATACGAATATACGTGCTAATCAGATTTTTTTAAAAATCATTCTCAGTTCGAGCACCGTCATTATAGTACCCACCAATACATTCTCTACTGTTATCCCATGTTTTATACGCTGTATTGAAACTTAAAAAAAAAAAAAAAAAAAAAAATCAAGATAATACATCTAATACTTTTTCAAAGCCAGGGAGGGAACAATTGCCTCTCTTAACTCCCCTCATAGATAATATTAGTATTAAATTACGACGTGTCTCTGAAACATTTTTAATACTTAGAATGAAAAGTATTTATTCATAAAAAATAATCGGAGGCCTAAAATTGCGAACTTTTATTTTGCCTGTATGCAAGAAGTCTTATTTTATTAAGCCAATTTCAGATTAATTATGCTTTTTATATTTTCTTTGATTTCCTACTGACAATAGAATCAATGATTTGATTTTTATTTAAAATGCACAAATTATGTTTATTTTATACATTCTTCTAGTGTTTTAAAACAAATTCTAATTAAAATGGAAGCTGTTGTGCGGAAAAAAAACACTATGTTCAATAACGAACTGCAAGAATTATTAATTTTTGAATTAGTGTAAAATGATGGGGAAAGGTATTAAAGCCACGAACTAAAATTGTTGGAAAGACAAAAATTCTCAAATTGAACAAAAAACCACGTAAAAAATAAACTTGAATTTTATCCAATAATACGAACAAGCAGACATATCATGCACATATAACATGAGGGGGAACACTGAGCATCGTTAAAAATGCTGAAAGAAGGAAAAAAGAAAAAAAAACCTTGCAACATTATTTGAGCTAATATTTTGAAAAGTGCCAATTTGAGTCCCAAGTGAATTTTCACTAGTATTTCAATAACTAGTTTCAAAAATAATTTTCCCCAGAAAAAAGCTAAGGTTTTGCTTTCATTTCATCGAATAACATCAGATTTTTTTTTCCTTCAGAAAATATTTTTTATTTCTCAAAAATCAGATCGGTAACGTGTCCCCAGTAGCAATCCCAAATAACGCTGGCACAAAAAACGATTCTATTTTGACCCCTTTATTTATATTTCACTTTATTTTTGTCTTAATTGATTTCTGGCTTTTTAGCCGATGCAAAATAAGCTTGTCCCTCAGTTCCGTCGTCAGAGCGGTAACAATAACTTCCGATCTATATTTAGGCTCCCAAAGTCATATCCTGCAGCAATACCACGTGATGCTGAGTAGTTGAGGGGGGGGATGTTTTATCGCATTGTAATTAAAAATTTGCATTTCTGCATCTAAAACTGCAGGTAAGATTATTTTAAGTGATTTTTTAAGATGTGTGTAATTTAAGTCATCACATCGGTGAGCGGTAACACACGCTAAAATGCGCATTTTTTATTATTTAAAAAGTTATTTTATATATAAGTATAGTCCTTAATTACAAGTAAAAACCCACGTGTTTGATTTTGATTTAGCGCGATCGCCTCGGCAATAAAAAAAAAACTTCGTCAGTTTGTCAGATTAGTAAGTCAGAGCTGTAACATTGAAAAACAGCGAATATGTTACCGAATTGACTCTCACGTTTCAGAATTATTAAAAAGCAAAAATCTTAGGTTTTAGCCATATATATTGAATATTTTTGTTCTTAAAAAATGAAAAGCGATGAGTTTTAGAACAATGGCTTCATTTGTGGTTTGTATGACCTGACAATAGAAGTTAGTAAAATAAGAAAAATTAACACTGCAGAAATTAAGTTAATTAACTATTATTATTTTATTTATTTATTTATTATTATTATTATTATTATTATTTTTTTTTTGGTGCTTCAATTTTTCATAACTTCGCTAAATAACTAGATGATAACTACCATGCTAAATTTGAATTTCTGATCAAGAAACTAAATTTCCTGCAACTAATTAAAGAAAAGCAAGCAGCAGAGTTGTGTGTTGAAAAAGTTAAAGTTGCGTGTTGTTTCAAAATAAAACAAATGTTTTATTAGCTTGGATTTGGTAATCTCATAATCTATTTTATCTAAAAACCTTATCGCTCATTTTTATTTTCAAGAAATGCTTTTTTATAATGAATTTAAATTTTTTAGCTAATATATATACTTTAATATAATTATCTTAATTCTATGTTAAAAATGCAAGGAAATGATATCATATTTAGAGATGTTAACGAAGACTGAAAGCATGAACTCAAATATGTAGCTCATATTAACATCAGATCTGTAACACTCATCAGATCTGTAACGGCTTAAAAGTGAGTAAAGGAGGGGGTAAATAACTTCCTTGACCTCCCCCCTTTTATTTTCTTGCATTTAGACCCAATTTAGACTTAGAATTCAATATTAATTTTTTTCCGCAATTTTTTTTTTTTTTTTGAATAGGAAACTCCAATTTCAAATTGGCACTTTTCAAAATATTGGCTCATCTGCAAATTTTTTGAAAAAAATAAATCAAAATTTTTGGAGCAAGGACATTTTGGGAGGTCAAAATGACCTCCTATCAGAGCGATCTCTGGAGTGGGGGCGCAATTTTTAAAGTTCGCCACGGGCGCTGGGACCCCTAGCTGCGCTACTGCTTCAAGGACAGCTCTGAACCAGGCAGCCTGTAGCCGGTATTCCATTGACTGCAAACCTTTGCCGTTTCTGACGGCAGTGGTGCCAAAACAGAGCTCACTGGAGGTCGGAGTGGAGATCTATTGTAACTTTTGATGAAAACAGATCTGCCTTAGTGCCAGTGGTGGCTGTATATTGGTCAGAAGGAGGCCAAGGGACCGCCTGCATCCAAGCGGTCTACGGCCAAGACACACTGGACCCACACCTGGAGTCATGGTCTCTGTAGCAATTTCCTACGACAGCAGGGGAACTCTTGCGGTTATCCCAAACTCACTGACTGAAAATTTATCGTCAGTCTGGTAATTTAACCAGTAGTGCAGTAGTTCATGAGTAGCATTCAAGGGGGAGTTTTCCAACAGGATAACGTTAGCCCTCACCTCGCTGCTATAACGCATTGTGCTCTACATAGTACTGACATGTTGCCATGACCTGCAAAATCACCAGGTCTGTCTCCAACTGATAACGTATGGGATATCATTGGACGGCACCTCGAGCATCATACACAGTCAGCAATGACGGTCCTAGTATTGACACGATAAGTGCAACAAGCATTGCACTCCATACCATAAAGTGACATTCGGCACCTGTATGACATAATGTATGCACGCTTGCCTTCAAAATTCTGGAGGTTACACCCTCTATTAAATTAACATAATTTCATATTTGCACAGCATTTTCTTGAGCTTAAATTAGCCAGTGATCTTGTATATTTAATCATGTTAACTAGACAATTGCATTACCCAAATTTCATTACTCTACAGTAATTTTTTCTTGGTGTTGGGATTTTTTTTTTTGCGCCAGTGTATGAATGCTAAAATGTTGCACATAATTAAGGAAATGACTACTAATGATTTGTAACTTAATCTCAGTTACTATTAATGAAATCAGGGAACAAATCTGACTTACCCCCCTCTTGGCGACTTTTTCTGTTGGCGCCAAAAAATCATCGCCAAGACTTCGATGTACGACAAAAAACATCGTACAACATTCTTAGCGATGCTCTTTTGGCACCAACAGAAAAATTCAGATTGACATAAAAATGTACAACACTATTATAGTCGAAAAGGAAATATCAAAAATCCTCAATTTCAACAAATTAAGAATAAAAACGTTTTTCAAATAACAGTGATTTCTCACATGTATACGAAAGTCAGCACAGTAAAAAATCACACACAATACTATACTGCAAAGTTATTCCAAATATACACTTCAAAATCAACAAAACAACCCGACAAAAACATTGTTGGTAATTTTGTTTAATTAGTAACATTTACACAAGCAAATATTACTAAACAATAAAGATTCTGTACCTTATTTTACCTAAAATATCTATGGTTCATAATAAAACAATGTACTACAACTGCATGAAATGCAGCGAATAAGTGCTGCAATAATACTATTGTATAGATACATTTGCAGAAAAATAACACTATTTGTTTTTTAAAGTAGCAAAGATTCCTTATTTCTATTGTAGCATAGTAAATAAAAACTAGCCAACAACAAAATCAATAACTTTTCAAACATATGTCGCACTAAAAGATTTTGTCAATGTAAAGTCAAAACAATTAAAAAAGTTCCTCAAATTTCGATTTATGAATAGTAAAAACGTCTCCTAAGTACGTCGCAAACAACCATCAATTAATTTTCAATCATGTTTCAAAATTGCTTATAAAATTTTCCATAAAATGACGCTTCATATTTTTCAAAAGTAAGTTTTAGTTATCCAGTACATAAAATTAACGCTTTTATAAATAAAAACGCTATAAAAATATTATTAAACGACACAAAAGTATTTTTCCATATGTTGCTAAGGAAATAAATAAGTAGCATAAAGTACGGGGTTTCGTTCAATTTGCAAGATTTAAGTAAAAATGAACCTCAATATTTCATGTTATCAATTTTTGATCAAAACAGACAAATATGAACTCACCTTCGCATTGCTTAGGATGTGCCGATACAACAGATGACAACTGCTAATTACGACACATACTGACACAACACTAAATAGTTCATCTCCCTACTTCCAAAGCATAAAGATTTCACTTCCTACAACACATAACAGCGAAAATACCGCTAATCGAGCACTCAAAAAATGGCGCACTTTCTAACAGTTGTTAACACCCCTCATTCACTTAACACTTGCAAACACTCATATTTTCTTAGGCTACAACACACAATAGCGAAAATACCGCTAATCTAGCACTCAAAAAAATGGCACGCTTTCTAACAGTTGTTAACACCCACCATTCACTTAACACTTGCAAACACTCATATTTTCTTAGGCGCCAATACGGACAGACAACTACTGTAAATAGTTTTGAAAAAAAAACAAAACATTAATATGTTTTTTCCTTAGATACAACGCGAAAAAAAAAAAAGCAACACTCCTTCCAATTTTCCGCACCACAACACAAACAAGTGAAAATGATGTAGTTGAAGGGTTGCCAGTACCATAGCTCATTCCAAATCATCCAATAACGTCATCATTGTACCATACACAAAAATGTATCGCCGTATGATTGGCGATTTTTTTCAAATATCGCCAAGAGGGGGGTAAGTTAGATTTGTTCCGAAATCAGTTCAATACTAAAGAAATCAAAAGGATCAAGTCATCAAAACTCATATTTAGTAGAAAATTCTCTTTACAAATTAAGAATTTATTTTCAAACTTTTTGATAACATTAAACATAATTCGATGTGCTTTATGTTATTCTACAAAATCATGGAACATTGAGTGATTGCCTTTGATTAACACCTATCAACACAACACATCACAGTTTAACTACCGTAAAATGGGGTGCATAGGAACAGCGGGGTCAATCGGAACAAAACTTCCCTACCGTACAAAGAAATTCTTCATAAATATACTATTTGGTATTTTTCGCCATGGATTTTTTTTTAGAAAGGTAAGATCATAGGAAGTAGGAAAAAATTACTTTTGTCAATCTGGCAACGCTACTGGCTTCTAAGGAGGGCTGCACGTGGAATGCTAGAAAACATCACATTTTCATAGACTGCAAAACTTCATATGCATGAACAAACCTTCTTATATTTAAAAACTAAGAGTGGTATGTTTCAATTATACATGTATCTGAACAACATAATACCACATTAGAATTAAATTCTTTATAAATTGTATCATAAAAATGAAGAATTCTGAAAAATGCCAAAGGAAAAAAAAATGCGGGGTGAATCGGAACACTTAGTTCTGTTGTTCCAATTCGAACTTATTTGAAGGAAACTGTTTGAAAAATCAAGATTCTAACCCCAATTCTTCTAATCAAGACGAGAACAAGGATTTATTACTATTTATCCCTTCTCGTGAGAAACTAGATCTTAGAATGACAAAAGGATGCAGATTTCAAAATATTTTTTCTCTAGGAGACATTTTTTTACTTAAAATACGAGGGAGAAAGTAACATAAACTTTATGTAGTAAAAGTCCAGCACACAGACAGTGATGAATAAGCGAAAAAATCTTTCAGGACAATCCCCGAAACCCAGAGATTTTAAGAAACTAAAGAAAAGGCAGAGTTTATCCCAGGAGATGTTATGAAAAAACTTAAGTCAAGTCACAATTGCTAGTTTTAAGGGCAAGTACATATTTGTAACAACATGAGTGACTTCCATTAATGTTAAATCTTTGTATTTCAATTTAAAAGCATTTCTTAAAATTACTTTTCATTTTTCACAAGTTCAAAATTATTTTGAACTTTGACAAATTATAAACGTTTACTGGTATTGAAATTATACATTTATTTGACAGTAATTATCTGTTCTTATTCTCCCCCATCAATATTACTCATGTTTGTGAGACCTATTACAGGTTAGAGTGAAAAAAATAAAAATTTTAGCATGTGTTCCGATTGACACCTATCTGCGGGGTGATTCGGAACACCCATTATTTCCTATATATTTTAATAATAATTGTTCAAAATGTTTTGTCTTTGCTTGGAATATCAAAAGTAAAGCAAGACCGAAGTTTTTACCCAAAAAACCAAATTTATAAAAAATCTTTTAACTGCTTTTTTTTTACAATCAAAGCTGAAAAGTGTTCCGATTCACCCCAATTTACGGTACTTATATTTTTTGTTAATAATTCACTACCAATAATTTCATAATACTTACAATTATGTCAAAAAAATGACCTTTTTAAATAAATATTACCTTAAACTCATTTAAGCCAGTACATGTTAAAATAAGTTCCAACTTTCCAAATTTTTGAAATTTTTACAGGATGGAAAAAGATAGAGATTTTAAACATGTCATTCAATATTGGGTTTAATATGTGCACAATGTTTGACGTGTTTCCAAAAATAAGGGCTTTTTTTCTCTTTATGGGCTGAAATCAATGAAACTCCATTTTAAGTAAGAAATCTATAAAAAATTTAGTCCAATCTTTAAAATAAATCAAAATGTTACAAGGTAAAAAGTTTTTTTTTATGACAAAAAATTTAAAGCAATGCATGCATTTTAATTAAAAAATTATTTTCAATAAAGTAATAATTCATTAATTTCTCTCTGAATGGAGACTTTAAAAATGGGGATTGAAAAATCAAAAAATATGAAGCTTTGTTAATGTCATTTTTTTTCCAACTACTGCATTTGCCACCGATTTTAGTGCAAATTTAAGTGATATTTTGCGATAAACTTTGATCAATGCCCAGGGATCAATAGATGGGGTAAGGGAGTGTTGGAGATGTGTAGAAATATGAAAATATCAATTCCAGTAATTTTAAAGCAGCATAAATCTTGAATTATATAGCATTTTTGGGAGTTGAAAACAAAAACCCTGTGTCAGGAGGCAACTGTCAATACCCAAGACAGAAAAAAAAAGGGGGAGAAGGAAGTTTATTCATTCATATACTGAAAATGTTCAGCAGAGTAATTAGATTTACACATGAAAAACTTTCAATCTTTTGGCAAGCCACGATGTCACGAAAGGCGATCGGCAAAATCATGGTACCGTAAAATAGGGTGTATAGGAACAGCGAGGTCAATCGGAACAAAACTTCCAGACCATACAAAGAAATTCTTCATAAATATACTATTGGGTATTTTCTCGCCATTAATTTTTTTTTAGAAAGGTAAGATCATAGGAAGTAGGAAAAAATTACTTTTGTCAATCTGGCAACGCTACTAGTTTCTAAGGAGGGCTGTACGTAGAATGCTAAAAAGCATCACATTTTCCTAGACTGCAAAACTTCATATGCAAGAACAAACCTTCTTATATTTTAAACCTAAGAGTGGTATGTTTCAATTATACATGTATCTGAACAACAGAATACCACATTAGAATTTACATTTTTTATAAATTGTGTCATAAAAATGAAGAATTCTGAAAAATGCTATTGGAAAAAAAATTGCGGGGTGAATCGGAACACTTTGTTATGTTGTTACAATTCAAACTTATTTGAAGGAAACTGTTTGAAAAATCAAGATTCTAACCCCAATTCCTCTAATCAAGACAAGGACAAGGATTTATTACTGTTTATCCCTTCTCATGAGCAACTAGATCTTTTAGAATGATAAAAAGTTGCAGATTTCATAAGATTTTTTCTCCAGGAGACTTCTTTTTATTTAAAATACGAGGGGGAAAGTCATATAGACTTTATATAGCAAGAGGCAAGCACACAAACAGTGATGAATAAGCAAAAAAATCTTTCAGGACAATCCCCGAAACCCAGAGATTTTAAGAAACTAAAGAAAAGGTGGAGATCATCCCAGAAGATACTATGAAAAAACTTAAGCCAAGTCACAATTGCTAGTTGTAAGGACAAGTACATATTTGTGGACGACATGAGTGACTTCCATTCGTTTCGTGTTAAATCTCTGTATTTCAATTCAAAAGCGTTTCTTAAAATTACTTTTCATTTTTCATAAGTTCAAAATTATTTTCAATTTTGACAAATTATAAACGTTTACTGGTATTGAAATTATACTTTTATTTGACAGTAATTATCTGTTCTTGTTCTCCCCCATCAATATTACTCATATTTGTGAGACCTATTACAGGTTTCATGGAAAAAAATAAAAATCTTAACATGCGTTCCGATTGACCCCTATCAGCGGGGTGATTCGGAACACCCATAATTTCCTATATATTTTAATAATAACTGTTCAAAATGTTTTGTGTTTGCTTGGAATATCAAAAGTAAAGCAATACCGAAGTTTTTACCCAGAAAATCAAATTGAAAAAAAATCTTTTAACTGCTTTTTTTACAATCAAAGCTGAAAAGTGTTCCGATTCACCCCATTTTACGGTATATAAAAATGGTACTGCCATAACAATTATTAATATAAAGTTTCCTATTTGAAGCATTATACATTTTAACTTCAGTGAGATGGATACTGTGGCCTCTTAGAGCCAGTTACAGGAGTGTTTTCTATTAATCGCTCTTGTGGCGATCGGCATAGAAAATTTTGGTCACCATTTAAATTTTTCTGTAGCCAATTCGCAAGTGGCAACCACTAATGTGCACTTTTACATTAATGTCTAGAACATTTATTGCTTTATTTTAACTTAATTTTTGCTGTATTTTATAACACATTTTAAAACAAATTGCGAAAACCTTACACAAACATTACTGTTCTCAGGGACTAAAATTTAAAGCAGAGTAGTAAAAACCCGAACAGAATTTTTCAGGTCCTATCCTTGAAAATAGCCTGAAGATTACTTTCATTGGCATAAAATAAGTGATTGAAAATAAGTTAGATAAAGTTGTAAAAGAGCAAAGCCTTTAATGCTAAATATTAGAATGTGGAAATACATAGCCAGGTTGAAATATTATATAATATTCTGATTTTCGGCCACCAAAAAAGTCATGATTCCCTCCACTTAATATTTAAATTTCATCCCCTGATTGTATAAAATAGACAAACAATACTGTTACTGATATAAATTATTATTTTGTGCTAAAAATGAAAAGATAATAAGGAGCTTACAATATTATTTCCTTGACCATAGTCTTCAAAACCAAAACTTGAACTAAGAAGCAATAAATTCTTAATGATCGAGTCCGCAATCCTGCTCTACTCATTCTGGAAGTCTTCGGGAAGATTTTAAGATCTAAAATTTTATTTGGCGATAGTTTTGGTTTTGACAACAATAAGCAAAAGAATAAGTAAGTACCAATAATTAACCATTGTAAATTGACGATTTAAAAAAAATTGCAGACACATGTTGTCGGATTACAAGGAGCCTCTTTTTCAACATAAAATATCTATCCTTTCACATATTTTACATTTGAAAATAGGTTTCTTCTAATGCTGTAGGACATGTGAGCAATGTTTCAAATTATTGAACATATTACGCTTTTCAACTATTCTTTAATGTTGCTAATGCGTCGTTTTCCAAAAAATTACAATCATCTGCACGCATAAAGGAGTAGGCCCATTACTTAATTTTTTTAATTTTAACCCAGTAACAGTTGAAATTTATGGCCTGGGGCATTCTCAATCAAATGAAACATATTTGGACATTCATTTTGACTATTATGATTCAACTAACTTTAATTTCAGTTTTGAAAAAGTTGTTCAGAATTAAAAAAATATATAATTATGTTGTTCTGTGCTTAAAAAATTCTGGAAGTAGAAAAAAAAGCAGAATTCAATAAAACGAAACTTTAGAGAAAGAACATGATTTTTCTCTAAATGCACAAAATAACATCAATAATTAATTTGAAGAAGCAAAACAGCGTTTCTCAAAACTTGTACACTTTCTTTCGTTCACGACTTATGCTGAAATCCGAAAAGAACGTTTTTATACAGAAATGAGTTCTTACGTCAATAATTCAAACTAAGGTCGAATTAATAACTTTAAACTTATTAGAAAAAAGAACATGAAACAAATACGCACTAGTAATCCTCGCATGGTGAATCGGTCAAACACAGGTTTTCATAAAACTTAATAGTAATTGTTATTTGTGATGAAGCAACGTTTTTAGTACTGTAGTTGAGCTCTGCACAACATAACATTCACTCCATCAACTAAAACTCGTGCGGTCGTACGATTGTTTTGGTTGGTCCGCTTCAGAATGAAGTAGAGTGGAACGTTGGCTGAGCAACATATGAACCAGGAAATAAATAAATAAATTTATATAAAAGTTATTAAAAATGAAAATTTATAATTAAATACGAACTATTATGCATACTTTTTTGTTTTTATTTTGTACCGCTTTAAATATCAATGGCTTAAATTTAAATGAGTAGTTAGGTTTTTGGAGGAGAGACAGTATCGCGCAACTTACTGTGGTCGAATCTTTAGCTGTTAAAATATTAAGAAATTAGATTCTGGACTAAAATTTTGATCGAATTGGTCAAAATTTCCCTTTGCAAAACGATATTCTAATCTAAGCATGATTCAGGCGACTAACGTTTTCAATGACAAAATGGAGACATGTCCCCATTTTCAAAATGAGGGATAAAGTGCTTCGATGGGCGGTCGCTGTGACCTCCAGAAAATTTTCTCTACTCGGCCAAATTTTGGGTAACTATTCGGCTAATTTGGGGCCATGTTAAAATACCGCATTTTTATATAAATCCTGGTATTCCCCATTTTACTGATGTATTTATGTGTGCATATTGGCGTTTTAATATTCGACTAAAGTTGGAGATCCGTTCGGCAATTGTGAATTTCCGCCTTCTCAAAAACGTAAGTTCGGGGCACCCTTACCTTAAGGAACTGTAAATACTGTCCCCATACAAAAAAACTGTACTATAGCTCCCCGTATATAGTATCCTTTATCTAGAATCCCTAATAGGGACAATACTGTAGCGGACGAAAATCCGATCTAGCGTACACACATTGATACTTTTATTTAAGATTGGTTCATCATAAAAGTTTGCACATGCAAATACAAAGAGATGTCCACTAGCAACAGGCTCTGATCTCGTCGAGGCTGATCCTGGTCAATTCCGTATCCAGAGGAACGCGGGGGGGGGGGGGGGGGACCTAAAATACAAATAAATAAATATACAAATACAAATGCAACGATCAGCAACACAGCTCTGGGTCCGACTGGGATAGTCCTAGTCAAATTATAGAGCCCAATGAAAATCAATGGCCCTTTTAAAACTATCTACTCCATTTATCCTATAACCGCCTCTTCCAGTAAACTGTTCTAATTTCCCACCCAGAGTGGCGTAGCATAAACAAAATATGGGCGAATAAATTTTGTGAGGCCCCTATCCGCCCCCCCCCCCCCCATTTTAACATCAATTCGAGATTAAGGTATTCAACTATTCTGACTACAAAACCAAACTTCTCGTTTTTGTTGTTTATCATACAAATTAAAACATTATACATTTTAAAATACATTTAAGATAAAAACATACAATGTGAAATCATTACTGTTGGGGAAGTTTGAAACGCTAGATTTACTTAAACTTTTTGGAACAATATTTTGATGAGCTATGGAAAAAAATTATCTCTATCTCAATAATTGCTTCTCTTTCTCTATCTCTACTAATAATAAAGCTGAAGGTGGGTCTGTCTCAAGGCCGTATCCGGCCCCCTCCGAAACCCGAAATGTTTTATAATGTAAAACAGAAAAAAAAAGCTTTTTTTTTTAGTTACAAATGGCAAAAAAAAAAAAAGTTTTTTTTGTTTCTATTAAATGAGTAAAAATTTGAAGAAGTACAGAAAAAAAAAAAAAAAGACAATTCAAATTTTCATTAGTTGCAAAACATACTTGAAAAAAAGACTCTCATTAGCACTTCCAGCTCTCTTTCCCAAATATATTCAGGCTCAAAGCAAGCTACTTGTCAGTTTGATCAGCGCCCCCCTCCCCCATAAAACTTACAAAACTTACACCACTCAGATTTTTACCCCCTAATCGCCGGACCCCTAGTTTCCGATTAGGCTGAGATTGCTTCTAGCCGCCCTGATTCAAATAAGAGGGTACTTTGTTGGTCCCCATTTATAAGCATTTGTAACCCTCGAAGGATTTTAATAGCTAAATATGTCTTCAATAAACAAGACCACACAAAAACGAATACGTTCACAGACCCTCTACTTTGTTGGACGCTGACCAATCTTAGACAAAAGTTACTTTAAAAAAATTCCATTTACAATTGCTTAAAAACCTTGAAAACTTTGTTAAATATAGCTGTAAACCTTGAATTTTAAAGTTTCTAACACAAATGGGGGGGGGGGAGGTGGGCATCAAGTTGCGCGAAACTCAGCTCCTTGATTAAAAAAATATTCTGCGTAATGCAAAAATCATATTCCAGCATTTTTTGTAGCATATTTTCAAAAATAATTTTTTGTGACTCACATGTTTCATTTCTGACTATTCATTAAATACCTAATTCAGTATTTTAGAAGTTACTTCGTAATTGATTCCTTTATTAATATGTTAAGCACGAGAAAAAATATTACCCTTCCTGTATTCTTTTTTCGTATTTTTATTCTTTAAAAGATGTGTCTTTCAAAGTTTTAACAATTTCGTAAGACTGTCCAATCAACTTTTAAAACGTCAGAAACTAAAAAGTGCAAATGAAATGCTTTAAAGAATTTTAACTGTTCTAGAGTCTTTGAAAATCATTAAATACCTTTTTGAAACTCCTTTAAAAGTGCTTCAATCCTATTTCTTATCAAGTAATTAAACTATGAATTAACTAAATGGCCAGAATGTTACTCTGTCGTTAATTATTTTTTAAATCTCTACACTTTTCTTTTAAAGAATTTTATGTATTTTATACTATTGGTTATTTTATGTTACTAAGTGCTGTTTCTGTAGGTGAGTTGGGGAACTGATCAAAAACTACTATATAACTATAGTGAAAACTCATGTAAGCAAGTGATAATGTGTTAATCTTTTTCCTATCTTGTCCTTCCTCTCTGCCACGGGGAGAAACCTCCGGATCCCATAAAATTACGGATATTCTAAACCACTTAAAAAAGTTCTCATTGCGTATCTCTCTTGATACTCCTACCCCTAATAAGGGTTAGTTCTAGAACAATAAAGAAATAAGAATAAAGAAATGAGAGAAAAAAAAACAAAACACACACACACACATCAAACATCGCGGGGGGGGGGGGGGCAGCTAGAAATTAGCTTCATAACACACACAAAAATGTATGTGTGTTTGGGCAATGTGCGGAACTGGACCCCTCCCGAAATTTTTTTCTGGATACGGCCTTGGTCTGTCTGTCTTTCTTTCCTTCCTTCCTTCCTTCTGCCTGTCTGTCTGTGACGCGCGGAGGGCCAAAACTGTTCAATCGATTTTCATAAAATTTGGCACAAAATTAGTTTGTAGCACGGGAGTGTGCACTACGAAGCGGTTTTTTCGAAAATTCTATTTCGTTCTTCTTCTATTGGGTCATTCCATGTCAAGTGTCCCAAATTTCGAGAAAATCCCCACTCGACCCCCTCCGATTTTGATGAAAATTTTTTTGGAAGTACATATAAGACTTTCATGAAGCCATACCAATTTTTTGCTCCATAAGTGCTATAGTTCAGCCAATATAAATTATTTTGTAAAGGCCTCTTTTTCGTGTCTTGAAAAAAAATGACCAAATCGTCAAGTTTGTGCTTTTATTACTCACGACCTAAGACGATTACATGGCTCAAATTTGGTGATTCTGATCACTGTTTATGGTAGAATAGCCTACTTGTGTAACAGAAGCTCAAAGCACTGTAGATTTTTTGCAATTTGCTGCCAAAGTTGGTAAAAAATCGTATTTTGGCAAATTTTGACCATACGTTATCAGCTTGTATCTGCTGAAAGAATGACTTTCTGGAGCTAATTCTTTCCTCGTTTGTAGCCTGATAGTTCGTCCGAAAGGTGTGCAAGTGGCATCTTGATAGCTCAAATAGTTGCTGAATTATGCGAGTTGAAATTCCAGTCAAAATTTTTTTTTCTCAATTTTGTCTCAATTTCAAAGGGCAATATCTCAAAAGGGTCATCTTGAATTTCAATTTTCTTTACATTATTGGAAAGAACACACTTTTCTTAACTAAAAACGTTGGTTTTATTTTTGAGACAAACCAGTTTCAAGGGGATATTGCAGATCAAAAATGTGTACGTCTATCCACGTGAAATCAAAGAAAAAAAGGCATAGACCTTAAAAGTTCATGTCAAGTTGCTCTAATAAAATTTAAAGGAGATATTGTACTTATGTTCTGATGAAAAAAAACATTTTTTAGATATTTTTGAACTTTAGTTTTTGTGTGCGTATCCGTAAAAACTCAAGAAATGGCAAAAAGTAAAGTTTCGTTTTTAACAAAAAGAATTATTTTTTTTATCGCTGCTATAAGAGCTTGAGTCTTTTCTAGGAGTTATCTTAAAACTCTTGGAACAGAATTTTGGATGATATGTCACTTTGCAAGGTGTCATTAATATATTAAGGTCATAAAAAGCATTGTTTCCTTTTCAAAAAATTAAAATTAAAAATAATTAATAAATGAGATAAATAAATAAATAAAACAATTAATATGGTGTGTCTGTGACAAAAAATATATACAATGGGACTCTAAAGCCATCATTCTAAAAAGCAATAACGAAAGTTTTCGATAGAGTTGAATATTGCAATTATTTCCGCCATGTAAATGATAACAATAGTGATTGAAAATATGATAAATAGTAATTGAAAATCCATTCTTTATACTGCCGAGGATGTGTCTAGGATATTCAGCCTATGATTGCAATTTGCCCATAAAGAAAAATGATGAAAAATGGAAAAATGCTTTTTATGACCTTGAAATATTCATGACCTACAACATTGCCAAGTGACATAGCATCCGAAATTCTATTTCAAGAGCTTTAAAATAACACATAGGAAAAGACTCAAGCTCTTATAGCAGCGATAAAAAGATAATTCTTTTTGTTAAAAACAAAACTTTATTTTTTGCCATTTCTTGAGTTTTTACGGATGCGCACACAAAAACTAATGTTCAAAAATATCTAAAAATAGGGTTTTTCATCAGAACATAAGTACAATAGCTCCTGTAAATTATAATAGAACAGATTGACATGAACTTTTAATGTCTATGTCTTTTTTTCTTTGATTTCACTTGGATAGATGTCACATTTTTGATCTTCCATATCCCCTTGAAACTGGTTTGTCTCAAAAATAAAACCAACGTTTTTTTAGTTAAGAAAAGTGTGTTCTTTCCAATAATGTAAATAAAATTGAAATTCAGGATGACCCTTTTGAGATATTGCCCTTTGAAATTGAGACAAAATTGAAAATTTTTTTTTTTGACTGGAATTTCAACTCGCATAAATCAGCAATTATGTGAGCTATCAAGATGCCACTTGCACACCTTTCGGACGAACTATCAGGCTACAAACGAGGAAATAATTAGCTTCAGAAAGTCATTCTTTCAGCAGATACAAGCTGATAACGTACGGTCAAAATTTACCAAAATACGATTTTTTACAAACTTAGGCAGCAAATTGCAAAAAATCAACAGTGCTTTGAGCTTTTGTTACACAAATAGGTTATTCTACTCTAAACAGTGATCAGAATCACCAAATTTGAGCCATATAATCGTCTTAAGTCGCGAGCAATAAAAGCAAACTTGACGATTTGGTTATTTTTTTCAAGACACGAAAAAGATGCCTTTACAAAATAATTTATATTGGCTGCACTATAGCACTTATGGAGCAAAAAATTGGTATGGCTCCATGAAAGTCTTATATGTACTTCCAAAACAGTTTTCATCTAAATCGGAGGGGGTCGAGTGGGGACGACTAGTACACTTGACATGGAATGACCCTATTCTAATTATTAGCTCATTTTTAACATAAATTTGATAAAACGGGGAAGAAATATTTCATACACATTTTCAAGTCTTATGTTATTAGAAAGCTTGAAATTTTCTGCTAAAAATGATGTCAGTTCGAAGATTCTACGAGCATTAGAAGAGTTGTATAATAATTGTTTATAGAGTCCCGGAATTCAAGCTCCAGAAAAATACTTGAAAATTAAGATGAAACGAATCATTTTATCAACGCAAATTAACTTTTCATGTTGTTACCATGGTTACGTTTTTATATCTTTTATTTGTTTCGTTTTTTTTTTAATTTTTAATTTTTAAATGTATTTGTTTTTGTAGCAATAAAATGAGTTAAATGAAATATTTTAACTGTTGAAAAAAATCGTTTGCTTTTATTTTCTCAGTTTATAAGGAATTAAAACTCGGTAAATTATAGAAAATACCGTATAAATTGAAGCATTGCAACGTTCTTTCAAAAAGGTTTCAATTCGAAAAATGTATTACTGTGAACTCTCACTTATGCGCCGGCCCAATGGACCAACAGAAAAAGGCGCATAAGTGAGAGACGTATAAGTGAACAAGCCTATTTAACGAACTAAAACGCAACATAGGTTCTAATGAGAGAATGAATAAGAATGTTTCTATTTGATATTATTACGGTTTGGCAATTACTGGAACGTAACTACAATGATAAAGAGAGAAAAAAATTGTTGCATACTTAATTACAAACTGCACCTTTTAAAACGATCTATAATAGGTAATTGTTCATCTCCGAACTCTAGTTCATGCGAAAAAAATGCCTTCCGTGAGCAATAGGCGAAGGATTACAGTGGAAAGTGAAGAAAAATGCTTATTTTTTTAAATAAAATTATTACTTTTTGTTTACATTTTACGGAAAATTCGGCGCATAAGTGAAATATTTATCTTTCGAGCGACGCTTAAAAGTTATTTTTGCCACACCGTGTAATTATTAAGTCATTCTTTTAAAAGTCGGACACTTTTGATAGTTGTTGATTGTTGATGTCTTCAATTTTCCTGAAAATTCAGGTTGTGTTTGGAATACTATAATTAGAAAAATTGAAGTTTCTTTTTTTGAAAATCTGATTTGTTTGTCCCTCAGTAGAAGTCAAAGTCGTGAATACATTGTACTAAATGTATGATCGTTTTGCTCCAAAGGCAATGAGTGACCCATGCTAATATTTTTAAAAATGGTTACTATACTTGGTACTAGTTACATGCTAGGATAAATAATTTGGTGGTTCACTTTACGCAAAGGTCAATTGAAAATGCTATCTTCATTACATTTTTGCCTTGTTTGTGACCGGATATCTGCTTAAGCCATGAGAGACACTCAGAAATAAGTATATTGTGAATTACCATAGTATAGTACTCGTAAAAGCTGAAAACACAGTGGTTAATCTTTGCTTTTGTACACTGCTCAAAACAATTAGGGGAGCAAGCAAAAAAGTGAAGAAAACCGTGCAAGACAGCCACGGATTGGCGTACAATGGATAGTACGCGTGTATCAATGCACAATACAGAAAAAAAAGACCTAAAAACTTTGGAATTAATCTTGAATTCTTTGAAAATGTGGAAAAAACATAAAAAGGTGATTTTGGGCAACATTTTATAGAGGTGGCGCTAGGACTTGCCCGACGGGGGGGGGCAAGCTTGCCCGACAGGGGGGCACAGATATAATTTAAAAATGTATCCCCCCCCTCCGTCCCCAGTCTTTTAATTTTTTTTTTGGATGCATAAACAAAAAAAGTATTCATTTTTACAATAAAGCTAAAATTAAAACCAGAAAACTAAAAAATGAGCATTGAAACTAAATGAAAGCATAATAATGTACTTTATACAATTTTTATTTTCCGAAAGAATTTCAGAGACCCAAAACGAAAATGTTAAAAAGTAAAACAAGCGAAAATTTTGAAAACAGGCTAGTTCTATGAATGCAGGGCCTCCGCTCCCACTTATCCCCATAGTTCTCAGGCGGCTGGTGTACCAATAAAAGGGGGGGGTCAAAAGAAATGTGTGTGGGGAGGGGATGAAGTATGAAGTCAGCCCCTCCAGAAGGGTTTTTTTTTATTTTGTAAAATTGAGTTATATTATTGTATTTTAACATTACTGATTAAATGACCTCTAAAAAATGCGGAATATAGTCAGAAAACTCAACCAGGCCATATATGATTCATTCCCCCTTACGGTTCAAAATTTCATTTTACTAAATAACTTGAAAAAGTTGGAATTTTCAGCTTGTTATTGGCATTTTCTTCTTTTATTTTGGTGAAATAAATCGTTTTTCAATCGATCATTACTTTTTAACCATGAAAAATGAGGTTATACTTTACTGTTAGAAATGAGGAGGCCCCCCTTGCCCCCCTGTACGAGCCGCCTATGTTCTTAAGAGTTATGATTTTAAAATGAAAAGCAAATATGATGAGGAATTTTTATGTTGAAATACAAAATAATTATGTAGACTTGGAAGGAATTCATAGTTTAGCTACAAAAACTGCAAAAGTTGGTAACTATGTATTTGAAACTTATATCAGAGAAAGTTATAAAGTGGCATGTATGTAGCTCTAATTTTTGTAATTTGAAAGAAAGAATGGAAATAGAATAGAATGAATGGAAAAAATGGAATTCAGATAAAATTGGAATTATTACTGAGTATGAAGTGATAACAATTCTCTCCCAGCCAAGTTTAAATAAATGCTGTCATTTATAGTGTTTACACTTCATTTTTTAACCCCCGACACACAAAGGAAGAGGGGTATGTGTTTGACGTGTATGTGTATCTGTCTGTGGCACCGTACAGCCTAAACGGATGGACCGATTTTGAAATTTTTTTTGTTCGAAAGGGGAGTTGATCGAGAGTGTTCTTAGCTAGGTTGCGGCTTCGGATGGTATTAATTAACAAAGATATTAATTAAAAACCTTTGAAAGGTTTTCCGGGATTTTAGCAATGAAAACATACTTCAGAACTTAAAAAAATAGCACCAAATGAAAGAGAAAAAATTTCTGCGTCTGATACGATGTAATTGGATCTTCCATGCTCTATAGAAAGCGTTGCGTTTTTTCGCAAATGCAGCTTAGCCTTTATTCACGCGATCGGATCCGTTTTCATTGTTGGCAGACAAGGAAAGCAAACTCTTATAATTTAATAAAATGTTTATCAGTTGCCAGTTTCTATTTTTTTAACAAATAAAATACTTGTAATTGTTAACACATGCAGCTAAAGCTTAAATCTACAGGATTGAAAATCTTTGTCGTTGTTGGCAGACGAGGAAAGAAAACTCAATGATTTAAAATGTTGTTGTTGCCAGTTTCTATTTGGGAACTATTAAAAGACTTGTAATTTGATTTTAACAATTTCAAATATCGAAAACAAGTAAATATATTTAAATTTAAAATGCTTTATGACCAAAGAAGTTCGTTTTAATATGAGATCGGCAATCAGGGTCGGGGGTTGTTTAAATTTTTAATTTAATGTTAGAACGTGTTCGACTTACAATGTTTGTTAAGTTATCAAAATTGATCTTAATCAAGTATATTATGTTCCTTTGACACTACTTTATAGGAATGTTGGATGGAAGGTCCAAAACCAAAAGGTCCACGAACAGAAGATCCACGTCCAAAAGGTCCGAAGTATAGAAGCCCGCGGACATTTTGGATGTGGATCTTCTGTGCGTATAGACCTTTTGGTTTTGAACCTTTTAGCCGGATCCCACTTTATAGATATGGCACTACAATACATAGGTTAAGGCTTTCAATAAATTTTCAGATGTAATTGTTTAGTTTTTGTTTTATAATTTTCCATCAAACAGAAATGGCAGTATATATATCACGAATGAATTTACAAAAAATATTACACAGTAAAAGTTTTCCTCTTTTTTCAAGAAAGACCCATTTTTTTAGATCAGCAGTTCTTAACCGGTGGTCCGGTAGACCGGCACCGCAGAAAAATTTGACTGTTCCTTAGAGATTTTTGATCATCCACCTTAAAAAAAGTTTTTACTCAAGAAAGAGAGAGAGAAAGAAAAGAAGATAAAATAATAATACTAATAATGCCCTATATACGACGATATTTTCGTTCATATCGTGAATCGTGATTAATTTTCTTGCTTTTCTATGATTTTCAGCTATGTTAATTAGTTATATCTGATTATTGAAATAGTTACTTATGTTGGTCTTAAGCTTGTTTTCGTGACTTCTTTTACAATAAGTAAGGTTTCACTTATATATTAATTAATTTATTTGTTATTTTTATTATTCTGTAAAAAAAAAAAGAGAAAAAACCGCAGCCATTCATAAATTTTTTCACTAGTATTTAGTGACCTTCTTATCGAAAGTTTTTTTTTTTCCTTTAAGTCGAAAAAAAAACATGTTTTATCGATCCGCAAATGAAGGACCCTCCCCCCCCCCCAAAAAAAAAGAGGAGAAAAAGACAAGAAAAGAAGAACATCACCGGTCCTAGTTTTGTTCAAAAGCTCTTGACGTTCCGCTGGTGAAAAAGTTCAAGAACCGCTGTTTTAGTTTACCTTGCTTCAAATTTAAATAAAAGGTGGGTATTAAATAAAAACCTCTTTTTCTTTTAGTATAGGTTAGTATAGGTTAATACACCCATGCGATCTTTTTTAAATAATCACTAAAACCGTAAAGTATTATTTTAGAAAATAATGGTGGACTTTTGTTCATTTATAACGTCCAAGATAAAATAAGTAGTCAATAGGTGTAAATTCTTGTGTTTTAAAACTTTTATATAAGGCTTCAAAAACGAACTGTTCTAAAAAGCGGTCCCATTTATCCCAAGCAAATTGAAAGGCTAAGCTCCATCATTACTTTAAATAAAACAATAAGTTCTTACCTCTGTCCTCTGTGATGCAGAAATCAAGTTTGAATTTGAGCTGCACTTTCTTCTTCATATACGAGTTCGCGCCTAACTCATCACACCGAATTTTAGGTTGTGTCGTGCCAATAGGTAAAACAAAAATGTTAAAATCATTCAACCATCCGACGACTTTTGAAACCCGACACCATTCCATGACAGACACCGAGTGAAAGCAGCGCTATTGAAAAGATTCGTCCGAGTTTCTTCTAGACCTCCCCATCCCACATTTCCTTTGAAAATTTCCGACAGCCTTAATTGTCTCCGCGCCGATCAGGATTGGGCGCCGATAGGCTTTTAGGACAAAAACAGGGCCATAGAAAGGGATAAGAAAGGAGCCCTGGGACAAAAAGTAGTTACAATCACCCAGGGCCTAAGACACCTGCTAAGACACCACCTGCAAAGGCGACGACCTGCAGAGACGACGATGACAGGAAATCATTAGGAAGGGGCAATTCAAGCGATTTATTGGCTTGTTATCATCGAATAGTCATCGGAAAGTGTCTCTTCTCAAATGTCAATGAATGTTTGTTTAAAACATGCTGCAAGCGATTTTCGGTATGAGGTCTGATCTGTTTGGAAAAAAAAATAACATTTCTCCTTTTTAACCTGAACAAAAGTAACTTTCCCCAGAACTAAAGTACGCCTAAGGGATGCAGCAAGATGAGGACAGCTAAAGACCCCAACCCTGGCTAACGATGGCGTTCCATTGCAATGCATAATGAAGGATCTTTTAGACATTTTTTTTAAAGAAAAATATTTTATTGGGTACATAGATTTTTTTTTTTTAATTTCTGTCGGAGTCAGTAAACTTTTCGACAGTCGATTTCTGTCCGAAAATTTTGTTGTCGGGAAAATTTCCCCGACGAACTAGGAATTTTCCCCGACGGGGGGGGGGGGGGGGCAAGACGCTTCCGACGGGGGGGGGGGGCAATTGCCCCCCCTGCCCCCCACCTAGCGCCGCCACTGTGTAAAAAATGAAAAAAAGGTACTGTTTAGACATGTTGCATGTATTTTAATAAGGCATGTGGTCTCCTTGAACAGCTCAGACTACTGCACACCTGTTTGGTATGGAATGGCACCAAATTTAGACGGATGCGATAAGCTTATGGGCATGAATTTGGGGTGTACTGTTCCACTCCTCAAGAAGTGCAATCTCCAAGTCTCGGACAGTAACAGGCGACCTTTCTCACTCAGCAATGCATTGTCCGACCATGTCCTAAACATGATTGATTAGATTCAGGTCAGTAGAGCACGCTGGCCATTCCATACGCTGTATTTTTTCAGTTTCAAGCATGTTCTCCATCAGACGTGCTCTCAGCGGTCGAGCACATCGTTTTGAAAAACAAAGGAATATCCAGTAGCTCCAGCGTGAGGGATGACATGAGGTCTCAGTATCTCGTCTGCATACCTTCGGCCCGTCAAAGTGCCATTCCAAATGATATGCAGGCCCGTACGTCCGCCTATGCTGCTTCCACCCCATACCACCCAACCAGCTCATCTGTTTTGTGACCTTTCACGAACGAACGCGGGATTATTTCGAGTGCCCTGTCCCTCCATACCAGAACAAGTCCGTTTTCACTCTCCAGACTGAATTGCAACCCCTCTGTAAACAGCACTTGGCTCCTATCATGTTGCTCCCAATTTCGATGTTCAGCAGTCCGTCTTCTTCGGGCCACACAGTGGCGTGGGGTCAACAAAATTCAAACCATTGGCCTACGTGCATAGAGCCCTCCCTCATGAAGCCCATTACGTACTGTTTGGCTGGACACCTTTCGTAATATTGCCAAGAACTGCCTTTGCAGATGCGTAGCATTCTCTATTCTGTTTCGACGGGCTGTTAACCGTGTATACCGGTCATCAGTTGCTGTAGAGGCGCATGGCCGACCTTGCCCTGATCGATGTCAAACATTTCCTGTTTCTTGGAATCGTTTCCACAGCCTTGCAACACTTCTGATGACTCCAACATCATCCGCGACACAACGTTGTGTTTACCCGGATTCCAGCCTGCCTATAACATGCCATGGCATGGATTCCAGTAAATCACGTTGTTGAGACATTCTCAAGTAACCTTGTCTCCAGAGAAAAATAAAAAAACTACTGCGCTATCGAATTTAACAGTTACGGCAATAAAACGGACGCTTCTGCAACATCCCGATTTCCGCACTTATCTTCTTTTTCTGGTTTTCGGTCTCATTAACTTTAATTTGTTCATAAAATTATCTAATTTCGTTTCCTGGTAGGCTTTGAATTAAGAACGATTCATTTTATGTTACTTATTGGTATACATATTTGCGTAATTTTGTTAAAACCATGTGCTCCCCTTTTTGTTTTGAGCAGTGTAGTTACACGTTCTCAAAGTTGGTGATTTTCAAAAAGAGGTCAAGTTTCGATGCCAATCACTTTTTTCGCCACTTTTAAATTTTTTAAAACTCAGCTGTAGTTATATAGTCCGCATGGTGTAATTTAAAGGTCCAGGTTAGAAACCCATGGCATCTAATCAATTTTTTTATTACATGGTCTCATAGGCGGCCCGTACAGGGGGGTAAGAGGGGCGACTGCCCCTCATTTTCAAAAGGAAAGGGGCCTTGCCCCCTCACTTTTCAGAGTACAAAAATCATGATAGATTGAAATTCTTTTTTACTCAGCGGATTGATTTATTGAACGAAAGTAATAGCTGCAAATTCCAAAAAATGGACTTTTTTCAGGTTATTTCATAAGAATGGAAATGGAACTTCGAATCGAAAGGCGGATGTCTACGATAGCTATCCGTCTCAATTTTTGAGGCCATATTTCGCATTTTTACTAGGTCATTTGTTCAGTACCGTAAAGTCGGGTTACTTGGACCCTAAGGGGTTACTTGAGCCCATTACAGTAAAATGATAAAATCTAGGTTTGGTACTTATTAGTTGAAGACTTGCGCGTAGTTCCTCGTTTCTCCTCTAGGTAGAAGCACTCTGCAGTCTCTAATGCTAGTACCAAACCCAGATTTTATCATTTTACTGTAGACTCAAGTAACCTCCTTGTGGGTCCAAGTAACCCGACTTTACGGTAGTGTTAAAATCCAATAATGCAACAAAATTCAAAAAAAAAAAAAAAAACGTCAGAGGGGCTGCCTCCCCCAGCAGCACCAGAACGTTCAAATTTGGTGCAAAACTGGTGTTATTGGTCAAATAACGGTGCTAAGTGTCCCTTGAACGTTATATTCGACGTGCAAAAACAGTAATATTATCACGGCGTCATTTCAGTGCTTAAGGAACGTGATATTTGACGTGCAAAAACAGTAATATTATCACGGTGTCATTTCAGTGCTTAAGGAACGAGATATTTGACGTGCAAAAACAGTAATATTATCACGGTGTCATTTCAGTGCTTAAGGAACGTGATATTTGACGTGCAAAAACAGTAATATTATCACGGTGTCATTTCCGTGCTTAAGGAACGTGATATTTGACGTGCAAAAACAGTAATGTTATCACGGTTTCATTTCAGTGCTTAAGGAGGTGCTTAATTTCTTAGAATTGAGGTCGTGAATTGCTGCTTTTTAGAAAGGAGGGAGGAATCATATCTGCAGAAACTTTAAGTTTTATCCTAAACAACGCTTTCTCCCAAGATCCTAATCAGATTTGCATGCATTTCTGTAAAAAAACATTATATTCATACTAATAAAATGATATGATTTACGCCCTTAGTCTTTCATAGATGGCGCCTCCTGCAAAAAATTTCCTTTTAAAGTATTATTTTTCACTCTCTATACGATCAAGTAGCGTCTAGTGGTTAGCGTGTTCTGCTGGAGTCGCAAGGGACCCGTGTTCGAATCCCGCGGATGAATATATTAAATTCAAAGTAATTAAACAATTAATAATTTAATTAAGTAATTAAATAATTAAAACCAAGATGGCGACGATCATGGATCAAAAATGACGTCACGGTTAAAACACGTCACGTACCCGGATAGTGGGGTATACATAGTTACACTGTTTTAGCTGGGGAGCACTGAAAACAAACGTATTTCCAGAACCTAAATATAACCTATCATTCCACGTTCAAAACTGGTACAAAAAAAGGTGGTCAACACCAGATTTCGACGTGTCATATTACCATCGATCGATGAGACACATAGACGTTGACAACACGTGCTGCGAGAACGTGTTTTGAACGTGCCGGTTGGGGTGCGCTCTGTACGTGTTGCAGAACGTGTTTTGAACGCCTTTGTGCTGCTTGGGTCCTAGCCCCCCCCCCCCCCACGCATACGTTTCTTTGGATCTACCACTTTTTTGATGCTCCAGCCGCCTATGCATGGTCTCAAAGTTGATAATTTGAAACAAAAATCAGTACATTATAAGTCAATTATTTTATACGCCATAAGTCAGTATCTTTGTGCAAAAGCTGTAACTATATCTGCGTGTCATACTGAGTCAGAACCACTAAAGTTTCAGCAGCCAGGATCTAAATTTGCAAGAGCTAGGATCCCTCAAAAAAATGAGCTCCAAAATGGCGCATCAACCAATGTTTAGACTAAAGTTGATCCGCCATTTTGGAGCTCATTTTTGAGTGATTCTAGGTCCTGCAAATTCAGATATGGAAAGCTGAAAATTTAGTATGACACGTATAATTAGTTTTTGTACAAAGTTACTGATTCATGGCATTTTGAATGATTGACCTGTATACTTACTGATTTTTGCTTCTAATTATTAACTTATTTGAGACCGCGTAGTTAAAAAAGTTGATTAGATGCCATGGGTTTCTAAATTGGACCTTAAATTACACCATATGGACTATAACTACAGCTGAGTTTGAAAAAAATGTATATGAGGCGAAAAAAGTTATTGACCTCGAAACTTGGCCTTTTTTTCGAGCATCATCAACTTTGAGACCGTGTAACTACAAAAGCAAAGAGTAACCCCTGTGTTTTTCAGCTTTTTTTGAGTACTACATGTATACTATATGGTGAGTAATGCACCCTATACTTATTTCTGAGGGTGACTCACGCCTTAAGCAGATATGCGGGCACAAACAAGGTAAAAAAAGTAACGAAAATAGTATTTTTAACTGACCTTTGCCCCCAAAGAGTAGAATGAGCCACCAAATTATTTATGCTAACATTGAGTATCCATATTTAAAAAAAATGGCATTAGTCATTCGTTGCTTTTGGAGAATAGCGCTCACACATTTAGTGCGATGTATTCACGACCTTAAACTTTAACCTCTACTCAGGGACAAACGAATAAGATTTTCAAAAAAAGAAACATTAGTTTTTTTTTCTTATAGTATTTCCAAACACAACCTGAAATTTTTAGGAAAATTGAAGACATCAACTACCAGGCTCCTGTAGACTTCGTCTAGCTTAAAAAAAAAAAAAAAAAATGACTGCAAATGACAAACTATGAAATATTTAAAACATAATGCACATCACGAAAAAATTGATCTCTTGTAAATGCTCATGCTCATATGAGTGCACCTCGCTTTTGAAAATAAAAGTTAATTGATGAAAAAGGTACAGGCTACAAAATTGTGTGAAACTACAAAATGCACCAAGAATTTTTTTTATCTCATATTTATGCCACGAATGCCGGTACGGATTTACGCCCAGGTCAAAATTCATGCTAGAATTTCTTTGCTAGCAAACCATCACATGCTAGATCCTAGCAAGAAAACTAGCACAAAACTACCATAAATCTTTGCTTTTTCTAGCAGACTTGCTAGCATGCCATGCAGTGTTTTGGCCCACTTTTCATGCTTTATAGCAGACAAATTCTAGCTAGCGTTGCTTTTATTTTTTGCTATTCTAGCAAGATTTCTACCATAGGTTGCTATTATTTTTTGCTAGTCTAGCAATAATTTATTACCACTAGATGCTATTTTTTGATGCTAGCTACCATCCGTTG